>JACVTC010000030.1:595000-652500 GCA_016946835.1 Neocallimastix lanati (nom. inval.) | reverse complement strand
TAAATACATTCTTTTAATAATGTAATTTCATTATTGTCATTTCATTAATATTAAAATATATAATCTTTAATTATGATTAAAAATAAAATTTTATTATTATTATTATTATTATTATTATTATTATTATTATTATTATTATTGTTTATATGATATTTTCCTATTACTAAACATATAGTCTTTTTATTATTATTAGTAATAGTATAAATATTATTTTATTATTATTACTGGTATTATTTTTAAATCGAGTTTATAATTTTTTTTAATATTAATATTAACAATAATATAAATACGATATAAAATGATATTATTTTTATCATTATTATTATTATTAAAAGTTCAATTATTTTATATGCAAATTATATTATTTATTAATTGAATTACCTTTATCAAAAATAAAAATGATAAAAAATGAAAAAAAGAGTTTGTAAAAGGGATTCATTAAAAAAAATTTTATATAAAACTAGAATTTCTATTATGAAAAATACATATGAAATTTGTATATTAATATTAAAAATCTAAAATAATTTATTAAAAATTTAGAAATATCTTTTTAAACTAAATATATATATATATATATATGTGAATGGATTCCATTCAAAAACAGTTAGTTTTAATTTTTAGAATATTAATTATTTAATTTTTTGATATAGTAACAGTAAGGGTAATTTATATTACTAGTAATTCAATTTTAGAAATTTCAAACGTTGTACTATTCTATTATACTATTAACAATAATTAACAATAATGTCCAAGAAGAATTAATTTTTTTTAAATTATTAGTAATTACAATATAAAACTTTAAGAACTATATATATATATATATTTATGAAAAAAAAAAAGAAAAGATTTGAAAAAGGATTCAAAAAAGGAATTCATAAGAAATCAGAATTCTTATTTAGATTTATTAAAAATTCAAAATTATTTTATTAATCTTAACAATCAGTTTTTTCATACAATGTTTTCCTTTTAGGGCATAATACACTCCACTTCATGATAAATATGAAACTTTTAAATAACATATATCTGACTTTGATTTGATATTTCATGTCTTCTATTATTATTATATATATATAATTTTTTTCTTTCAATTTCGTAATTATATATATATATTAATATTATTATGAATATTAATATAATCCTTTTTATTAATTTTTTTTTTTTTTTTTTTTTTTTTTTTTTTTTTTTTTTTTTTTTTTTTTTAGAAATCTTTTATTTTTCATATTATTATTAAAATTGAAATATTTTTGTTTTTATATGATTTCTCATGAACAATTAAAGAAAAATTAACATAAATTTCATCAACAGATTGAATGAATTGTTGCCTGAATTTTTCAAATCTAGAATAAAAGTATCAAATATGTAATGCCAGGTATATTGTTTATTTCACCTCAATAAGAGCAGCATGTTGGGCAATTTTCTGATAACCAATTTGTTTTTTAGTGTTAAGATTTCACATCAAATTTGAATCCGTATTTTATTCAAAGTCTATCAAGAAATATCCAAGAAAAAATTATGAATATTTTAGAGATTGACTTTGAATAATTTTTTTAAACTAAATTTAAACTTCTCGTATTTAATGGATTCGATGTTAGGATTACCTATATAATGAACAATTTCCAAATAAATCTTTTCGTATTTTCCCAAGGAATTTATTAATATGTTTGAATACGGTTAATCTACCTGTATTTTTCTTCTAGAAATAATGAAAAAATGTTGGAATACTTTGACTATATAAAAAACATATGATATAAGAAGGCTCTTTCCACTTTTTTAAAAACATTGAGTCAGGAATCATAAATAATTCCTTAGACATAATGTAAATAATAGTATTGAAGATCTTATTTTTAAACTCAAAACTTCAAAACAAATCTTTGATTAAAATCTTTTTTTTTTTTTTTTTTTTTTTTATTTGATCCTAGTAAATAATCAAATGAAAAGAAATGCTTTTAGTACATAGTAAAGAACTGAATAAAAGATAAGGAAAAATTATGATACGAATCTAAAAGTAGAGAGGTATATTTCTTTTGGTTAAAAATCCAAAGAAAGAGTATGCTGTATATATTATTTTACTCTTCATCCCAACAATAATTGATGCTATATCCAATGATTCTTCAAATGGTATTCCAAGATATGTATAATTTTTATGCTCTATAGAAAGTTCATGTCAAGCTTGAATGTAGGATTTTCATAATATCTTGATGCTAAAAAGTTTCATTGGTTTAACAATAGTTATTTACTGATTCCAAAGATATCACATTCATTTTTGATACCCCAATCATGAGCTTTATTAAAAAGATCTTTTTAAAAGAAGATTTTATATGGACCAACAAGACAATATCAATAATGTTTCCTTTTTTTTTTTTTTTTTTTTTTTGACATAAATAAACATATATTAATACTAATAAATATTTTTCATTAAGATATTTATCATATTAGTTAAAGTATAATATTTTTATTAAAGTTATTTATTTATATAAATAAAATTAAGAAAAAATAAAAAAGTTATCCATTATTTCTATTAAATTAAAGAGTTAAATAAAAAAAAAAAAAAAAAAATTATTTATTATTTAATTATATAACAATTATATATGGTGTATTTTCCGAATGTCAAAATCAAAAACTCGCAAAGAGTTGAAAATTAGAATATATGAAAATTTGATTGATATTGGATTATTGGATTAGGAATGGTGGTTAATATATCTTCACACATCAAAACATTTCCACAAAACTATATGTGGGGAATCAGATAAATAAAAAATTTTTTTTATAAAATTTAAAAAGCAAATTTTCTAATTCTTAAATTAAAAAAACTGTGTCACGTCACCATTATTCAAAATACAGAATATACGATCCAAAAAAAAATTTTCAATTAATAGAAAAATTTTGATAGAACAATTTGTTTCTTTATATTAAAATAATTTCACCTATTTAGAAATATCTAAAATACTAGAAAAATATTAAACAATATATTAATGAAAATATAATAATTTTCTTTGATTATGCTTTATTAATAAAAATATAGAATCGTAGCAACATCCATTATATATAAATAATTTTTAAACATGGAGAATAATAATATTCTAAATAAAAATTATTCTATTGATATAAAAAGTTCTTAATAACTATTAATTATTAAAATCACTTTAAGGGATTTTTTTTTTTTTTTTTTTTTTTATTAATAAATGATTTTGAAAGTATAAAATATTTAAAAAATAATAATGTATTTTATATATTATTTTTTATTATTTATATAAAGTTTAATTACTAATTTATAATTAATTATTTATGTATACTTTCAATCGAATATTGTTTTATATTCACTAGGTTTATTTTTTTATTATTTTATTTACATATATGTATATTTAATTGAATTTTATTAATTATTATTAGTTAATTTAAATTAAAACATATAGATTATTTAGGAGTGGGGCATTTCGTCAATTTTCATTTCTCCAAATTTTTGAAAATATGTGGCGTATTAAAAAATTTTTCATTTCACCAAATATCCAAATATCATTTCTCCAATTGAAAATTATCAGATGAATAAATAAATATATAAATTAATTGATAAATAATAAATAAAATGAATAATAATATAAACAGTATAGTAAGAAAAGTAAGAATTATAAAAGGAATTGTCATTAATAATAATAAAAATATTAATAATGACAATTAAAATTATAAATAATAAATATTATTATTTGCAAATATATATATATAAATGAATTAATAAAAATAATATTTAAATGCTTTAGAAAATCATAAAAAGGTTTTTCATATATCATTTTATGTTATAAATTAATAATAAATAATATACAATAAATAATATAAATTGTAACAATAATTACAGAAACATCAATAATAATATTTTTTATAATAACGTTGAAAATAATAATAATAGTTATTAGATATAGAAATAAACACAAATGGATTAAAATTATAATGTAAAAATTTTGTATTTTAAAATGACCAAGTCTTCTATGCCAGAGATTATTGTCCTCAATGTTCATAATTAAATTATTATATTTATTATTTATTTTAATTCTGAATATATCACGTTTACCAATTAATCTATAAGTATTAATAATATTATAATCATTGTCTGTAATGATGAGGTGTGGTTCATAGATAATAAGTTTAGTAATTAAAATTAATTCCATATAGGCAAATTGAATTCTTGCTAATCAAATTATTATTTGAATGTTTTAAATAGAAAATTTTATTTAAAGTAATGTTATAACAGTTAATAGAGCCTCTGTACATGTCATGCCAAATCCTTCTAATTCCATTTCAGAATTGTTAGCACAAGTTAAATTGCTTATGTATTTTTTAAAGTTTGTTAATAAACTTCTATCATTAGTAATGTGTACAACTGCGTCGGAATCATATATCCAAACTGATTCATTATTGTCATATGGAGTTGTGTAATTATAACTATCATTATAATTATTAATATAATTAAAATTAAAATTATAGGTGCTATTAATATCATAATTAAGATTTTTTTCGACGCTTTTGATAACATTAGATCCAATGGTATACAAATTTAATAATTTAATAATAATAATAATAATAATAAAATGACTATATAATAATAATAAAATCATATTTAATAATAATAATAATAATAAATGACTATTTAATAAAAATAATAATAATAATAATAATAATAATAATAATAGTAATAAATTGATATTTAATAATAATAAAAATAATAATAAAATGTCTATTTAATAATAATTATTTAAAAATAATAACTATTTAATAATAATAATAAAATAACTATTTAATAATAATAATAACTATTTAATAATGAAATAATTGTTTAATAATAAAATAACTGTTTAATAATAAAATAACTATTTAATAGTAATAGTAATAATAATAATCATAAATAATGAAAGAATAAATATTAAAAGTAACATATATTTATAATAATAACACGTGTTTTTAACATTTTATTATTTTTAAAAATAAATAAATAAATAAAATTATAATTCTTATTATAATTATAGAATTATTGATTTTACATATATATATGTTTCACATGACTTATAAATAAATTTTTTTAAAATTTCATCCCTTTTTTACAGGACAAGTTATTTCTTCATTGTCCATAGATTCAACCAATAAAATTCAAATATTTCAATATTCAATATAAACAAATATATATATGTAATATATTATTTTTAAATTGAAATATTTTAAAATTTTAAAAAAATTTTTTTTAATTAAATATAAAATATATTAAAAAAAATTTTTTTTTTTAATTATATTTTTATATATATTGTTTTATTAATTATTAAAGAAAATTTTAAATCTATATATTTAATATTAATTATTATTATTTAATATTTATTATCCAGGTTAACATCATCATCTTTTTTTTTTCTTGTTCTGTTGTATCATAATATTTATTCTTATTTATAATATAGAAATTAAGAAGAGACAATAAAATAAAAATTAAAATAAAAAAAAAATTTTTTTTTTATTTTTATTTTATATATTTACATAAAATATTAAAATATATATTTACATAAAATATTTTAATAAAATGAATATAAAACAAATTGAATTAATAGTCATCATGGAATAATATCATAAAATATATAATGTAATTTTTATATTTCTATTTATTTAGTTAATATGTATTTTATTAATATCATATAATGTTTTTTTATTATTATTTTATTTCATATTCGTTAATCATTATTTAATTATTAATTTTTCATTCATTTAATTTAACATAGTTTTTATTTTACATTATTTTATTTTTATGTCATTTATTCATTTATTTTTTTTTTCTCATTTTATTTATAAAATTGTTTTTTTTTTATATATATAAAATATTTCATTATATTTCATATATTTATAAATCAAATTTGATTTTTTTTTTAATTTTATTTAAATATTTAATTTAATATAACACACATATATTGGAATATATTTCTATTATATTGCTTTTTTTTTTTTTTATTTTTCTTTTTTTAATTTTTTAATTTTTTTTTTATTTTAAATTTTTAATGTTGAAGTAAATAATAATGACATTATTTTAATTTACAATCATTTCAATTTGTAAAATTAAATTATTTTATGTAATAATAATAAAAGTAAAAAAAGGAAATTAAATATTAATGATAATCATTATAATTAAAACAACATGAACTATACATAATATATTTATTTTAAATTACTTTACTGTTATAATTTGTAAAGAAAAGAATTATTTTTTTTTTTTATAAAACAATAAAAAAAAAACTTGAAATTTCAATTATGTAAATTCAAATTATTAAAAAAAAAAAAAAATATTGTTTAAATTCAGCATTTTAAAAACAAAATAAAATAAAATAAAAGGATAAATAAATAAATATACAATTTAATTCATAAATTATTTATTCAGTGAAGTCTTTTTTTAATGTAATAATTCAAATTAATTAATTAATTAATTAATTATTATAATTATTATTTTTTATAAAAAAGTAAAAACAAAATTTAATTATTATTTCCCTCTTTTTTTTACCTTATAAATAATTAATAATAAATAATAAAAAATGTTAAAATATATATATATAATGTGTTATTTGAACTATATATTAATTATTAAGCAATTAAATTAGTTATTCATTTAATAATAACTTTAAATATAATTTAGTTTAGATTTTTTTATTTTTCATTTATAACTTATATTTTTTCTGTATTCTAATACTTCTTGAGAATCAATTTTATTTTACATATATATTTATTAATAATTAAAAATATATTACTAACTTTTTTTTTTTTTTTTTTTTTTATTATTAAAAAAATTATTATTTTTTAGAGTTTTTCATTTATCTAGATAAAATATTAAGCAAAAAAAAAAAAAAAAAAAAAAAAAAAGAATAAACAGTTTTTTAATTTAAAATTAAGAATAAAAAACATATTATACCAATAATATATAAAGCAGTCATTAAAATATTGTTTTTATTTGGATATCAATTATAAATTTTTCTTGTTAAAATAAATTGAAATAATTAAAGTTTTCAGTAATAGATATAAAAAATACTTTTTTTTTTTTTTTTTTTTTATTAATATTATTATTATTATTATTTAATAGTCATAAAACTTTCAAATTCTTTTTTGTCAACTATTCTCTTTATCAATTTACCAATAAATCCAATACCTATATCAATACAACATATATAATATAATATAATATAATAAAAAAAAAAAAAATGGGGTATATATCAAAAGAAAATTTTGAAAAAATTTATATAAAAATAAGACAGGATTCAATTGAGAATAATTCTTCAGTATTAATATTTGTATCACCAAGTGCCGACAGCATATGTGCTGCAAAAGTACTATTGGTAAGCATAAAAAATTATATAAAGTTGAATTATCATTTAAACTTTAAAATAGTTATGACAAAATTGAAATATTAATATTAATATTAACATTAATATATATCCCTGAAAAACTAATAATTTTACATTCTTTGGTTATTACTAATATTATTTAATGTAAAGACATTATTAAAAATAGATAATATAGCCCATCAAATTATACCCATATCAGGGTGGTCCGACTTAAGTAAAGCAAATCAAAATAAAATTGAAAGCAATGAAGAGGTATAGGTTTAATAATGATATATATATATATATATAATTTTTTTTTAAGAAAAAATAAAAAAGTCATTATTAAATTTCAAAAATTTAATAAATAATAAATATAATATTAACAATAATTATTTATAAATAATAATAATATTATAAATTTATTAATTAATTATAGTTAAGAACTGTAATTATGATTAATTGTGGAGGTCTTGTTGATTTGACAGAATTCCTTTCATTTTCAGAAATATTAACAGTTTATATCATTGATAGTCATAGACCCTATAATTTATCAAATATATATAGTACTAATCAGGTAATATAAAAAAAAATATATATATATATATATATAAATAATATAGATGTATATATATAATACAATAGAATAAGCTAATTACTTACATATATATAAATTAATTTTATCTATTTTTTTTTTTTTTTTTTTAATTTTATTTTACCTTTTTTTTTTTTTTGTTATTACTTTTAAAAATAATAATAAACTTCGAATATATATGTATTATTAATATAAATATAAAGATTGTTATAGTGGATGATGGAGATATAGAAGATGATATGGCAGATATACAAAAGGCATATGAAGAATTAGAAGTATGCTGATTAATATTATTTTTTTACTTTCTTAAAAAAAAGAAAAAAAAAAAATTCAAAATGAAATTAGTACATTTTTTTTAATATTAAATAATTATTATTTAATTCATTCATTTATTAAAATAGTACGATACAGATTCTTCATCAAGTAGTGAGGATGATGACGAGGATGAGGATGAAGAAGAAGAAGAAGAAGAGGAAGAAGAAATAATTAATGTAGAAGATGATAATGATAATGAAAATGTGGATACAACTAATTTAAGAAATAATGATAATACCAATAATGTAATATATATATATATTATTATTATATTTTTTAATTTACATTTTTTTTTATTAATGATAATAATAATAAAATAGATAAATTATTAAATAAATAAATATTAATAATACTAATAATTAATAATTGTTTTAAATAAATATTAATTTTTTAATTTTAATACAAAAAAAAAAAATTTTTAATATCTTAATGTTAATATTTAATATTAATATAATTATTAATAGAGAAAAACACGTAAACGTACGCTTGATGAATCTATAGATGAATATCAGGCAAGGCGAATGAAACGTTTAAAGAAGCGTCAAAAGAAACAACAAAATAGAAGAATAATATCAGAATATTATAGTGCAGGTACCTATTTTGGTATGTCTGCGTCGGATATGCTTTATATATTGGCTACACAATTAGCTCGTACGGATATCAATATTTTATGGTAAATAGTGAAAAAAAAATTATAAAGAAATATAAAAATATTAACAAATAACATATTTTATATTTATATATACATATATGAAATAAAATAAAAAATTAAAAAATATATTTATAATATAATATAATATAATATAATATAAATAATATAATAATAATAATAAAAATAGAATAAAACTAATTATTATTAATAATAATAATAAAAAGTTATAAAAATTTTATATTATTTTTTTTATTATATTACATTAACTAATATTATATATTTTATATATATTATTAATTATTAATATATCTAATAATAATATAAATTAAAAAAAAAAAAAAAATTAAATATATATATATATATTTATATATATATAAATATTATTTATAAAGGTTGGCAATTGTGGGTCTAACGGATCAATATATAAACGGAAGAATTGGTCATGAAAAATATTTAATACAGGCACAAGGTTATCGTGAAGATGTATTAAAATTTTCAACTTCTGTTATTAATAAGAATGAAAATGGTGATTCAGAAAATACCCTTTCTCTCGATGAATCATTAAATACCGAAGATATATTTTCTTTTAATACATTAAATTCAGGAAGTATTAATGGTACAGTTATATCAGCACATACTTCTTCATCAGATGAAATATTACGAGTAGAGGATGATTATCGGCTGATGCTTTGGCGTCATTGGAGTCTATTTGAAGCCATGTATCATTCAAGCTATGTCGCCACAAAATTAGGTATATGGCGACAAGAAGGTAAAAGAAGATTGAATGAATTATTATTAAAAATGGGATTTCCTTTAAATCAATGTCAAGAAAATTATACAGAAATGGATATAAATTTGAAAAAAATATTACCTCAAAAATTAGAAGATATGGCCCCAATGTTTGGTTTAAATGAAATATCCTATCCAAGTTTTGTTAAACAACATGGCTATAAATGTACGCTTAGTGCTAGTGATACGGTATATAGTTTAAATGCACTACTAAATCGAGGTTGGGATTTTGCTAAACGTATTGCTGCTCAAGAAATAATACCAACCCCGGTTTTACCTCATAATTCATCGAGAGTTACTGAAAGGGATTCTATGAATCGTGGTGGTTTGGTGGGAGAAACTTTTGAAAATATTATGGATATTGTAGATCCTGATGCCATTTATCATTCCAATACGACAAGTACTACTGTTAGTTTGAACGGTTCTTCTACAGAGAATGAAACAGAAGAAGAAAAAGAGGAAGATTGGATGGAAGGTTTCTATATGGCTTATGATGCCTTAGATAAGTAAGTTTTTATACATGTATATAAATTTTATATACATATAATCATATAATTAAATTTATTGATATATTATATTTTTTTTTTTACTTTATTTATATATTTATATAATTGGTATTGATAACTATAATACTAATTATTATTTATAATATTTTAATAATAATACTAATAATACAATAATATTTTATATTTTTTTTATACTTTCCATTTTATTTTATTTTATTTTATTATTTTTTAATTTTAATTTTTAAATTATAATAATAATAATAATAATAATAATAAAGTATTGATTTAATGCTCTATGGTATAAAATCAGCGATTCACTTACAAAGAGCTATAGTACATACTGGATTAACTATTCTTGAACATAATCCATCCATGCTTTTGAAAAATTTCAGATTTGTAGTCATTGGTTCTGATTCCGTACGTAATGGTTTAAGTAATGGTACTTCAGGTTTAGGATTAGAAGATAATTATGGTTTATTTGGAAAAAGTGTTATGCATTTAGAGCAACTGGCAACTTTTTTGGGTTCAGCATGGAGGGTAAATATTTATATACATATATATATATATATATTTAAAATATAAAATACAATATAAAATGATATAATTATATTATTTATTATATTTATTATTCATTATTATTAATAAATTAAAAAAAATTTTTTTTTTTTGAATAATAATAATAATAATAATAATAATAATAATAATAATAATAATTTAATGATGAACAGGAACATGGAAAAAGAAGATCAAGAAGTTCAAAAGCATTAGTTACAGCCGCTCAAAATGATAGTAGAGATACTTATTTAGTAGTTGGTATTATTCCTTCTAGTCTTGGTGCTGTATCACATACCCAACGCAAGTAAGTTTTCCCTTTTTTTTTTTTTTTTAAAAAATAATAATAATAATAATAATAATAATAATAATAATATGTTTTAATAATAATAATAATAATAATAATAATAATAATAATAATAAAAGATTGTTTAATAATAATAATAATAATAATAATAATAATAATAATAATAATAATAATATGTTTTAATAATAATAATAATAATAATAATAATAATAATAAAAGATTGTTTTAATAGTAATTATAATAAAATGTTGTTTTAATAATAATAATAATAATAATAATAATAATAATAATAAATATATGTAATAAATATTTTTTTTAATACATAATAATAATATAATTATTTAGCAATTTATGATATTTATAATTTGATATTAATAACTAATTTTTTATATTATATATTTTCATATTTAATATATTTCTTTTAATGTTTTTATAGTACATTTGGTCTTGCATTTCAAAATACAGCCCAAAGAACCAATGCGAGAGTTAAACATGATAGTTTTGATGCTAGTGTAATTGAAGTTAAAAAAGAAGATTTAAAAACATTTATAGAACAGTTACAATCCTCCGTTCTTCTAAACAATGATGATTATATATAATACTAATAATAATACTTATAATAATTATAATAGTAATTACAATAAGTAAATTAATAAAAAATAATAATAATAATAATAATAATAATGTTTTCTTTTTTGTTCTTATTTATTTTTTTTTATTATTTTTTTTTTTAAAAAAAAAATAATCAAATTATTGATATGTCTTTTTTTCTATATACATATAAATATATCATAAATAAAATATAATATATTATATAAATTAAATAAAATAAAGTAAAATAAATAGTATTTATACTTTTAATACCTTTGTTAGTGTTAACCATTTTAAATAAAACTTAATATTTATAATTTTATATTTTAATATAAAAATAAATTACATATGTTTATATAAATATTATCCTTCAAAAAAGAAAGTAAAATAATATTAAAATGCTAATTAAAATTAAATTTAAAAAATATACATTAAATATACAACTTTTATTTTAAAATATATATATATATTTTTTATTTTTTATTATTATTATTATCATTATTATTATTAAAATTGTTTATTATGATATGTTTTTTGATAAATAATATTACATTATATATATCTTTAATAATAAGATTAAATTAACAAAATAAACCAAATATTATTTATTTATTTTCTTTTTTTTTTTTTTTCTGAAAAAAAAAAAAAAAAAAAATTATATGTATTATTATAATTTATATTATAAACCTATATATAGTGAAATATATATATATTATTATTATTATTATTTTACTCTTTTAAAATTCATACCTTTTATACTTTTTATTTTCTTTAATTTTTATTATATATATATTTAATTTTTTTTTTTATATTTAGTATTTTTTTTAAGAATAATTATTAATAGATTTGTTTTTAAAAGAGTGAAAGGCGTATTATAATAGATATAAAAAAAAAAAAAAAAAAAAATAGAAAAGATTTAGAGGAAGATAATATATATATATAATATACTATTTTTATTTTTATAGATGGATATATATAATAATTTATTTATTTTTAATTTTAAATTTTTTTTTTTTTTTTTTTTTGTGTGTGTGTGTGGTAATAGACAAAAAAAAAAAAAAAAAAAAAAAAAAAAAAAAAAAAAAAAAAAAAAAAAGTAATAATGTATTAATCAATTTTAAGTTTTTATTATATTGTATTTTTTTTTTTCATTTTTTTTTTTACTTTATATATTACTATTTTTCTTTTCATTTTTTTTTTTTTTTTTTTTCTTCATATAATTATTTTTATTTTTATTTTTTTTTTTTTTTTTTTTTTTTTTTTTTACTTCTTACGTATATTTTATTAAATTTAATTAATTTTAATTTATATTTTTTTATAAGAATAAAAAAAAAAATTCAAAATTTATAATTTAAAATTTAAAATTTTAGTAATAACTATTCCAAAAATGAGTTGTAGGAAGACGGAATCTATCTGGATCATAGGGAACGACCGCCATTTTATCATTTTGGTCTTTATCATTCGAGGTTGTTGAGGAGGAGTGACGTGGATGATCATTTTCATAATTGATATGATAAGGATTGAAGATGGACATACCATCAACGACATGAATCCATCCCTTAATTAAAAATTTAGCCACTTTATTTCTATTTTTATTGGCTTCCTCACTCGGAGGTCGTCCTTGATTTTGACTATTACTACGTACTATAAGATTATTAGGATTATTATTTTTGTCATCATTTTCATTCTCTTCCTCATCTCTATTAAGGTTATTATTATTATTATTATTATTATTATTATTATTATTATTATTATTACTATCAATATTATTTTCAGAAGAATTTATTTGTGCTATAGATTTTTTATTATTTTCTTTATTCCATAGAATTTCAGAAGCTTTAATATTATTTTCCATTGTAGGATTCATACTATTATTTACTTCTGATTCATTTCGAATAATAATTTGAGTACTAAGATCTAAATCTGAAGAATTTAAATCGAGAGTAGTGGAGCTTGAGGACTTCAATAGATTTGAATGGCTATGATTATCTTTTCTATATTTTCTGTTACCATACTTATGGGATGAAGAAGATGTTGCTGAAGAAGATGTCCAGGAGGAAGTGGAAGGTGAGTTGAAATTCGTTGAAAATGGATTCTTTAAAAATATGGATCGGAAGGTTCTCCTGGGAGGTTTCGTTAGAGGATGAACTTCATGCATTTTTTTGTTGTGGTAGGGATAACGTTCTCTTATATTTTTTATAAATGAAGTATCTGTTGTAGTAGTAGTGGTTGTAGTGTCATCATGATAATGACTTGTCATCACTGGAAAAGATGGTTGCTTAATAATATTAGTAGAAAGTGAAGATATTCTCTTTCCATTAATTACATTATTATCATTATTGCCTTTGGTATTATTATTATTATTAATAATATTAATATTATCTATATTATTACTATTTTTATTTTTAACATTAATATTAATATCATTATCTTTATTATCATAATCCATATTATATTTTATTAAAGCTTTTGCGTTTTTATCTTTTTTATTATTATCATTTAATAAACTCTTTCTTTTATCTTTCTGAGATGCTATTGATACCCTTTTATTATTGGAATTAGCTTTATTATTTTCTTGATTATATTTATTATTATTATTACTATTAGTATTAGTATTACTACTACTACTACTACTATTACTACTACTATTATTATTACTATGATTACTATTGGATTCATTTTGAGTGAATTGATGAAATTCTTCACTTATATTATGAGAAGTGAAAAATTCTCTTGAATCTTCAATATAAGAATTTTGAAGAGATGAAGAAGATAATGAATTGAAGGAACCATTTCTGGGTATCATAATATAGGAAGATGAGGATGGGGTATAGGTGATTGACTTTTCTGAAGTTTGGATAATATCATTTAATTTATCCATTTTTATCTTTTTTACCATCTTCTTTTCTTGTTTATTCATCTTCATCTTTTTCACCGGTGGTCTTGGCTTAAACATTTTCTTGATATCTTGTTGGAATTTATTTAAAGATTCTTCATTATCTTGATCACTTGAATCTATTAATAAAAAATAAATAAATAAATAAAATTTTTTTTAATTTTTTTTTTTTTAAAAAAAATATTAATTAAATATATATACATATATATTATTATGATAATAATTCAATATATATATTATAAATAATAATAACAAATAAAAAATAAAAAACGAATAATAATAATAATAATAATAATTATAATAATATAAAAATATTTTATATAGTCATCTAATTAATAATATTAATAATATATTGAAAAGTTTACCTCTATTAGTTGAATCTTCGGAGCTTTTAATTAATTTATTACTATCGAACATTGGATTTCCAAAAGAATAAATAAACTGATTACTTGGAATTTGAGCTACATTTAATGCTAAAATTTTTAAATAAATAAATATTTAATATAAAATATGTATTTTTTTTAAATATATATATATTAATTATAATATTAATTGCAAAAATAATAATAATAATAATAATAATAATAATAATAATATTAATATTAATATTAATAATAATAATAATAATAATAATAATAATAATTTCTTTTAATTGAAAAAAATAAAAAATTTCATATTATTTACATTTTCTACGTGGTTTATCATTATTAATACTAAAACGTTTAATATTACTAGTAAGAACATTATTTGCACTAGCTCTTCTCTTTCTTTTAATATCCTTATTAAGGAATTCAAGATTATTATTATCATTCACTACAACTTGTTTGATAATATCACCATTACCATTAATACTTATTTTTTTCTTAGTATTGGCTTTTTTATCTTGGAAGTTGACGACATTACCATTCATACTTACTCTTTTCTTAGAATTATTATTTAGACGAAGGTTAAAATCATTTACATCATTTATACTGACTCTTTTTTTAGCATTTTGGTTATTAATTTCATTATTTTGATCACCATTCACATCTTTATTACGATTACCCTCCATATTAATGTTATTAAGGTTATTTCCTTGATTTAGGTTAGAAGAATTACTAATATTACTTAATATCTGTTGGAAAATATTTGGACTATACAATACCAATTGTGAATTTTGATACTTCATATTATTATTACTTTTATCTTCTTCATTTTCTCTTGATTTAGTATTACTAGTTATAACTTGTTCTTGAACAGCATTACCATTATTTCCAATGAAATCATTTTCATTATCATTATCATTCTCATCATTACTAATACCAATACTACTATTTTTACTACTGCTATCCGTTATTTCATCAGAACCATTATTCTCATTATTATCATTATCATTATCGTCATCGTCATCTGTCAATTCCACAATACGATTATCAATGATATCTTCTTGATTTATTATTTTATT
The DNA here is from genome assembly GCA_016946835.1 of Neocallimastix lanati (nom. inval.). Classification (NCBI taxonomy): domain Eukaryota; kingdom Fungi; phylum Neocallimastigomycota; class Neocallimastigomycetes; order Neocallimastigales; family Neocallimastigaceae; genus Neocallimastix; species Neocallimastix lanati (nom. inval.). The sequence goes on along the minus strand of JACVTC010000030.1, from coordinate 636,522 downwards.
ATTACTTAATTTTTGATGCTGAACTGGATTAAATGTACAAAAGAATAATTGATTTTCTAATTTACTAATGTAGTCTCTTTGATATTCCATATATTCATGTAATTCTTTAATACGATTTTCTTGTTCATTATTGATTTGTTCAATAAGTTTATTTTGTTCTTGCACCTTTTTAAGCTCGTCAATTTCACCTTTTAATGATAATTGTAATATAATGTAATATAATATTTTTTTTTTTATTTTTAAATATATTAAAAAAAATAATAATAATAACGGAATATATTAATTATTTAATTGTTTTATATATAGAAAAAAAATTTAAATTATTATTAATTATTATAAATAAAGAAAATATTGTTATTATTATTATTATTATTATTATTATTATTATTACTATAACTACTATTATAATTATTACTATTACTATTATTATTTATTATTATTTATTATTATTTATTTATTATTTATTATCTTATTATTATTATTTATTTATTTATTTATTATTTATTATCTTATTATTATTTATTTATTTATTTATTTTAGAAAAAAATTTTATATATATATATATATATATATATATATCTTCATTTACCTTGAGATTTAATATATTCCATATTAAGTTTCTCGAATTTTTTTTCACATTTTTCCTTACTACTATTGACTTCTTCAATTTTATGTTGCATATCGTAAAGCTCATTATACAAGGAATCAATTAATTTTTGTTCTTGTTTAATTTCATTTGTTTTATAATTGTTATTACTATTGAATTCCTTCATAAGATCGTTATTATCTTTAAATAATTTATTATTAAGTTCTGTCATAGCATGTAATTTGTTTTCCATTTCATTTAATTTCGTTTCCGATTCCAATAAACCTCTATTGTATTTATTTTTGGTATCTTTTACTACCTCTTCCAAATCATTAACTTGTCTTCTTAAATCCATATTATTATTTTCTAATTGATTGTTAATGTCCGTTAATTTTTTAATTAATTTATTATAATTTTCTTCATGATATTCTATTTTATTAAATAAATAAATAAATAAATAATAATAATAATAATAATAATAATATATATATATATATATATAAGAATTAATAATTGATATTTAAATAATTTAATATTTATAATTAATTAATGGAAAATAAATAAATAATAAATAAAATTTTTGTTATAAATTATAATTATATTAAATTTATTAAATAAATTTTAAATTTAATTTTTTTTTTTTTTTTTCTTTTTTTTACCAACTACACTATTATAAGTATTTTCATCAAGACTTCCATTATCAGGGAATAAATTTACATGATCTTTTTCTTGACGTCCAACACCAGTGTATACCCGGACATTATTATTATTATTATTATTATTTCCTTTTGATTTATTACTATTATTGTTATTATTGTTATTAACATTATTTGAAAATGATGGATCCCCTTCACTATTCATATAATAACTTCCAGAAATAGAACTCTTATCATTTTCGTGATCTATTTACACATAATTTTTAAACGATAAAATAATTTTGATGTAATAAATATATATTATTAATAAAAAGGAAAAAAAAAATTTTTTTTTATTATTATCCATTTTTATTTTATAATTAAAAATAATATTATTATTATCAATTTATCAATTATTAAATAAAATTATATATATGGTTACATATATATAATATATTTATATTCAAAACAATAATATTTTTAAATTTTCTTACTCATTAATTTATAATTTAAAGTTTTTAAATTAGTATTGGCTTCAAGAAGACATTGTCCAATAACAGCAGCTAAAGTTAAATCTATATTAGTGATAATAGGAAGAATAATAATAAAATTAAAAATTAAAAAAAAAAAAAAAATTTTTTTTTAATAAATTAATATGTTAATAGATTTTTTTTTATTATTTATTTATCATTTTAATAGGATTTTTAGGGGGAAAATCAAGTAATTTATATATATATCAAAAATACCTTTCTTTTTTTTATCTAATGATTTTATGGCTTTCTTCAATTTTATTCTTAGATCCTTAATATCCTCATTTCTATCAATTTCACTTAAATGAGAATTATATATGAAGGATTCATCCTCTGAATAAGAAGAAGAACGAAGAGGCTTATCTAATGAGCTGTTACTACCATTCAAATTATCATTAGGTCTAATAGAAGAAATTGACATATTTAATTTGGAATGAGAAGGAATATCTTCATAAGAAATTCTGGAGATATCTTGACTATTAATATAGCTATTATTCCCATTGGCCAATGGAAGGTCAACCATTTCACTCTCATTAGTATTATTAATGCCTTTTTTATCATTATTACTTTGCTCCTTTATAATATTAGATTCATTCATTCGATGAATAGAATTATCATCCATAATGATGCTACCATTTTTATTATTATCGCTTGCAAAAGCAAGAGATAAATTTTTTAATAGGAACTTTTTTTCATCTTCAGTAGAAACCAATTTTTCATTACTTAAATTTGGTTTTTTTATATTGCTAATTTCATTATCAATATTATATTCTGGAGCAGCTGCGCATAACATTTTTTTTTTACTTATTATTTATTTATTGGTAATTTTAGTTTAAATAAATAAATATTTATTTTATTTGGGTAGAAATATAATATATATATATTTAAAAAAAATTTTATGTGTTATATATTAAAAACTATAATATATGGCTTATATGTTGTTGTTAATATAGTATATATATATATTAATGGATACTTTTTTTTTTTTTTTTATTAATATTATTATTATTATAATTATTCAAAAAAAAAAAAAAGTGTTCTTAAAATATTTTTGATAAAATGAATTTAATATTGTTATTACTATTATTATAATTGTTAATATTACTAATATCGTGACTTTAATTGTATTTATTTTTTATTATTATGATTTTTCTTTTTTTAAAAAAAAAAAAATTCCATTAATTTTAAATGAAATTGAATTTCATTTCATAATTTTATAAAAAAAAAATGAATATATTATAAAAAAATGAAATGTCTTTTCATTTAATAAGTTTTTTTTTTTTTTTTTTTAATTGCTAATATATTACTTTTTTTTTTTCTTAAAAAAAAAAGAATATATATATTATTTCTTTCTCTTTTAATAATCTTAGAATATTTCAGAGTATTATTCTTAACTCCTTTTTTTTTTATTTCGTTGTGAAAAAAAAAAAAAAAAAAAAAATTAAAATTAAAATATTTTTTTTAATTAAATAAAAATAAAATTCAATAAAAAAAAAATTTACTATGTTAATATAAATTCTTTAATTATTATTAATAATCTTAATTATTAAATAAAACTATTCATATTTTCACATTTGTTCATTATCTATTTCATATAAAGATATAAATTATTAAATCTTAAATTTAATAATAAATATTTTATTATTTTTATTTTTTTATTTTTTTTTTTTTTCTTCAATTGCATAGTTTTTAATTTTTTTTTTAATTAATCAATAACAAAAATAAATATGAATATGAATATAATAATAAATTTTTTATTTATATTGATAATAATAATAGATCTTCCATAGTAGTAATACTAATAATAATTTTTAATAATATTAATAATAAAAAGTGGTAATTTAACGATGATATAATCATAATCATATAATATAATAATTAAAATATTCATTAACTTTAAAAACTTTAAAAACATTTATAAAATAAAAAAAATAAAAAATTAATTAAAATATAATTAAATTTATTTAAAAAAAAAAATTATTATTGAAATTTTAAATTATATAAAATCTAATAATTTATAATAATATATAATAAAATATATCTGTTTAAAAAATAAAAAAAAAAGGCTGAAAGATAATTAATGTTATCCTTAATGATTTTAGGACGTTCATAAAAATATTATAATAGATATTATATAGGTGTTTTTTTTTAACATAATATCATAATTTAATACTTTTTTTTGATAAACTAAATATATTATTGATTTTTATAATTCATAATAAAATGGTTCTGTTAAAATTAAATATTATAATAAATATTATAAATTAATTTGTTAAATTAAATATTATTAACTTAAATAATAATAAATATAATATTTTTTTTTATATACTTATTTTATAAATAAATTATAAAAATTAAATTTTATAAACAAATAAATAAATAAATAAATAAATAAAAGAGGTGAGGTGTAAATATTATATATATCTTAATTTTTAATATATTTTTTATTAATATGATAATATATATATATATATAAATAATAATTAAAAAGATATAGTTATTAATTACTGATAAAGAAAAGAATATAATAAAAGGTATTTATAAAAAAAAATTATTGGAATTAATTATTTTTTTTTATGCAATATTAAAAAAAAAAAAAAAAAAATTAATGATTAAAAAACTTTTTTTTTTCTTTTTTTTATGATAAACAAAATTGAAATAATAGGGATGTAATAACATTTAAATAATAATTATATATATATATATAATAAAAAAAAAATAGAATATATAATATTTAGAAATCTTCATTTATATAAAGATAATATTATAAAAAAGATAATAACTAATACAAATAAAGATAATATAAAAATTTGATATTAATAATTTAGATTAAGATTATAAGTTGTTGTTTTTTTTCTTTAAAAAAAATTGTTAATAATAAAACATAAAAAAATATTTTTTTTTATAAATATATTAGATCATTTGGTTTTTTGGTTTTTTTGTTTTTTGTTTTTTGATTATTTGATTTTTGATTTTTGATTTTTTTTTTTTTTTAAAAAAAAATTTTTACATTTTAATTAATTTTTATAGGAATAATTGTTTTCAAAAATTTCAAGTTTATATTGAACGGTTTTTTGAATAAGATCTTCAATTTGTTTTTCATAATTATTTTCTTCATTTTTAATATGAGATATTTTTTCAAACATTTCATTATTTAAAATAAAGGATGTAGGTAAATTCTTTGAATTACTACTTTCATCACTTTCAATATCATTGTCACTATCCATATCTACGGAATAATCATTGGTTTTATATAAAACTACCTTATCTTCTCCATCTTCAATTTCAGAAAATGGTGAATTTAAGGTTGAATTATTATTTAACATAGTATTATCCTTTGATAATTCTGGCATATTTAAAGTAGTTGATGAAGTAGTCGTCGCATTATCTTTCATACTTTGTAATAATGGACTATTTCTATCGCTTAGACTTGGATCTAACGCATTTGCATTTAAATTTGGAAGTGGAAGAGAATAACGCTTTCTTCTGTCCATATTGGCTAAAACATTACCATTGAAACCATCATTAAAAATATTTTGTTTATACCACTTTTTCTCTAAAGCTTGACATTTGTTCCTTAATTTAACATTTTCCTCTTCTAATTCCTTAATTTTGGTATTAGCTTCTCTTAATCGTGTATAAAGTTCTTCAATAATATTTTGATTTTCAGTGATTTGTTTAATGGAACAATCCAACATTTTTTGGAAGGTAACAAAGAGATTGTATTGAGATTTTAATTTTTCTTCAATATTCCAACGATTCTTAATTTCATGATAAAGCTTACGTTTAAGAATATTAAAATCATCACTAGTTTCATTATCTTTAACGTCACTTCTTTCTTCATCCATCATTTTATTAATATCTTTATCCTCTACAATAATATTTTCTTCCTCCATAAATAATGATGAAAGGTGATCATGTGGATGAAGTCCATTTATTGGTGATTCTGTAAGAGTATTCTCATTATTATATGCATTATTATTGTTATTATTGTTATTGTTATTATTATTATTATTACTATTATTACTATTATTACTATTATTATTATTGTTATTATTATTGTTATTATTATTATTAGTAGTATTATTAGTATTATTAGTATTAGTATTAGTATTAGTATTAGTATTAGTATTAGTATTAGTATTAGTATTAGTATTAGTATTAGTATTAGTATTAGTATTAGTATTAGTATTAGTATTAGTATTAGTATTAGTATTAGTATTAGTAGTATTAATAGCATTAGTACTATTATAATTATTATAAGTGAGAGAAGTCAAAGAAATTAAATTATCATCCTTTAAATAGTTTAAGAATAATTTAAGAGTTGAAGTACTTTCTCTTAACGCATCAATAATGATCATATATTCTTCAGCAATTTTCTTTTTAATATTATTAAGATAAGGATCTGTTTGACTATAAGATCTACTACCTCTTTCCTTTAAACTATTACTCTTCATTATTCTTGAAATATTAGTAGTAAAGATATTATTCTTTAATGAAGGGAATGAATTTGAAATGGTTTTATCCTCCTCTAAGGGTTCCTTTCCATCATTCTCATTTAATGAATTAGTTTCGGTAGTAATAGTATTAGTCTTTGGTGTTGTTGGTATGGTTGGTATTGTTGCTGAAGGTATGGTATCTGGTATTTCTAAGTAATCAGAAAGACTTAAGAATTTTTCAACAGTAATTTTTTGAACCTCATTATTTGACGTGGTATAATCTAATTCTTTAATGAAATTCTTTTCACAAAATTCTTTCATATTATTAGCAACCATTTGACATAAGGAAGTTAATTCTTTATATTTATGATCAAAAATAAATGTAATATCACCAATCTTTTTCTTAAGCATGACATATTGAGCTTTACTTAATTTATTTCCATCATTAACATTAGTATTTCCATCTTTTTGAGTAATTTCCTCTGGTTTTAAAGTATCCATTCCATTAATTTTGTTGCTATTTTCTAGTTGAACTTCTCTTTCATTTTCAGTTTCAGTCATCTTATTTTTTTTATCTCCTTTTTGAACTTCCATTTCTGAAGTAGGACTTGTACTTTTCTCCTTTTCCTTTCCTTTAAGACTTTCAGAAGTGGAAGGTCCATTCTTAATAGAATTGATAATATCTTCCAATGTAGCATCCGAATTAAATTGTTTAAATACTGCTTCCATTTCATTCTTTGTTTTTTTTAAACTTTCGCAGAGCCTCTTTTCTTCATTTAATTTCATTAATAAATCTTCTTCCTTATTACGATAGTTTCTTATTTGTTGGTTAGCATTTTCAATTTCCTTTTGAAATTCATTTAATGTTTGCTTAATCATTCGTTGATCTTCCGCTTCTTGCTGTTTCAATTTATCATTTTCATCCCTGAGATGATTAATGTTATTTAATTGTTCTTTATTCATGGCTTCCAGTTGCATACAACGACTGTTATATTTTTGCATCGTTTCGGTATAAAAGTCTAGCTCTTTAATTAAATCTTCCTTTTCCTTCATTATCTTATTATATTGATTGCTTTTATCTTGGAATTCTTGAAGTTCAGAAAGACTTCTATCTTGTGTTTCATTTAATTTACGAATTTCTTCCTTGGAACGATTAAGTTCATCTAGAATGGTGTTATATTCCTTTTCCTTTTGTGTAAGTTGTGTTTTCAAAACATCTACAGTATTTCTAACTTCATTATCTTTGACAGTCATGGAATCCTTAAGTAGTTGAAGAGAATTTTTTATATGAGAATATTCACTTTCCTTTTCAGACATAGAGTCTTTAAGATTTTGAAGTGAATTTCTCATCTTAATATTTTCATTCTCCTTGTCAGAAATTGATTTTTGAAGTTGTTGAAGTGAGTTTTTCATTTCCGCGTTTTCGTTATTCTTTTCAACAATGGAATTTTGAAGTTGTTGAAGTGATTTCTTCATTTCCGAATTTTCATTATCCTTTTCAGTAATAGAATTTTGAAGTTGTTGAATCGAATTTTTCATTTTCGAATTTTCATTATTCTTTTCAGTAATTGAATTTTGAAGTTCCTGGAGTGAATTCTTCATCTGTGCATTTTCATTTTCTTTTCCAACAATGGAATTTTGAAGTTGTAGAAGAGAATTTTTCATTTCCGAATTTTCATTATTCTTTTCAGTAATTGAATTTTGAAGTTCCTGAAGTGAATTCTTCATCTGTGCATTTTCATTTTCTTTTCCAGCAATGGAATTTTGAAGTTGTAGAAGAGAATTCTTCATTTCTACATTTTCATTTTCCTTTTCAGTAAAGTTGGTTTTTAATTCTTGTAATAAATGAAGAATGATGTTGTATTCACTATCTTTTTTATCTAATAAACTTTTCATATCATTAATTTTCTTTTGAAGAATAGTTTTTTCGTCATTGCGTTTAGTCAATTCATCTCTAAGATCACTAATAGTATTTACTAGTTCATCCTTCTCATTCTTATTTTGAATGATAGTATTATCAAGACTACGAATATCCGAATTCAATTTCTCATTTTCGTCTTCCTTTTTAATAATATCTTCAGAGAGTTTCTTGAAGGAATCCTTAATTTGAGAAAGTTCTTCATCCTTATTATCAAGAGCTGCCTTTAAATCATCTAAACTATTCTTTAAATTATCATTTTCATTTTTTGTTTTATATAATGTTTCATTTAATTCATCCAATGATTTCTTCATTTCTTGACCTTTTTTTTCTTTTTCCAAAAGATCATCTTTAATTTTCTCTAATGTGAAACCGAGTGAACGTTTTTCATCATTGAGACGTTGAAGATCCTTATTATCATTCTTTAGTTGCTCAATAGAACTATTCAGCTGTTCCTTCTCAGAATTATAGTAATTCTTAGATGTTTGTAATTGAACCTTTAAATCATTAATTATTTCCTTTAATTTATTGGCTTCATCCACCTTAGCCTTCTTTATTTCATCTAAGTTTTCTGAAATAGAATCACATTCTTTTTCCTTAGAATTATACCTCTCAGTTAAATCAGCTAATTCTCTATCCTTTTCATTTGATTTTTCCACAAGAGATTCTTTTAATTTTTCTAATGATGATAATTTATTTAATAAGGATTCACAACGATCTTCCTTATTTTTAATATCATCATTAAGGGAAGAAATCTTGCTATTTAATTCCTTATTTAATTCTAAAATTTCAATTCTCGAGGTTTCAATTTGATTGATCATCGTTGAATACTTTTTATTTAATTCCTTTTGTTCTTCTATTTGTTTTCCCATTTCATCTTGATTACTTTCAAATTCATAAATAATTTCATCTTTCTCACGAATTCTATAGAGTAAGGATTCAATGTAACGTTGAAGAAGTTCCAATTCATAACGTTTCTTATTAATTTGAATAGTCAATCGTTCAATTTTTAATTCGGTTTCATTTAACTCTTTCTTTGGATTGGACTTAAGATCTCTTAAAATAGAATTATTACTCTTAATACTTCTATTATCCCTAGATAAGGAATTGCCACTCTTAATACTTCTATTATCTCTTGTAAATGAGTTACCACTCTTTACGCTTCGAATATCTAATGGAATAAATTCATTTTCAATATCGAGATAACTTTCAAAGATTTTAGAAGTTTTATCAAGAGTATCAGTATATTCAAAAGAATCATTCTTATTATTTTCACTTTCTTTTTCTTTTTCTCTTTCCTTTTCCTTTTCCTTTTCCTTTCCTTTTTCTTTTTCCATTTTAATAATTGGAAGTGGTTTAATGAAACGATTATTTAGCGAATTAGATGATGTGGTATAAATATAGGAAGCACTTTTAACAGAAAGCTGATCATCTACTCCCTTACTTTTATCATCCTTATTTGTAAGTGAAGATAGGAATAATTTATTATTGGAATATAGTTTTTCATAATTTTCTTTTTCTTTCTTCAATTCCTTATTTAATTTATCATTCTCCCTTTGAAGATCAGCTATGGTATTTTGAGAGGATAAATATTTTTCCTTATACTCATTTTCCTTTTCATTATAGAGTGTTCTATTCGTTTCCTCAATAGATTTCAATTTTTCTTCATACTCTGAAACTTGTTTATCTTTATTAGAAATAAGGTCCATTACTTTATCTTCTAAATCAACGATACGATCCTTTTGTTTTTCAATTTGACTTAATAAACTCAAATTTCTGTCTTTTTCTTTTTCGATGGTAAAGGATTGAGACTTACATTTCTTTTCTAAGTCTTCTTTCATATTCAGTTGATTACTTAAATTATTTTTAGTAGTTAAAAGTTCAGATTGTGCCTTCTTAAAATCCTTTTCAATGGTATTAATTCTTTCTTTTAATGTACTAATTGTGGAATCCTTTTCATAGGCATCATAACGATATTGAATATTTTCTTGTTTTAAGTCATCAATTTTTTGTTTAAGATCATTTATTTCCTTTTTTAAGTGCTTCTCACTATCTATATATTTTTCTATTTCATTATTGCGATCATTATATTCATTATTTTGTTTAAATAGTTGTTCATTTAGCTTTGAAATACGATCTTCTAATTCACGACATTTCTGTCTAAAGGAGCTAACTTGTTCTACTTTTTCATTCACCAACTGTTCATAGTAGGCCTTATTCTTTTTGTCAATCTCACTATGATCTATTGATGATTTTTCTTTATTACTAATTTCATCCTTATATTTATTCACTATTATTTCAAAATTTTTAATACGTTTTTCATAATTATCAGATTTATGTTGAAAATCTTCTTTTTTAGTTTCTAACTCATTTTTAAAATATTTTAATTGATCTGATAATTCTTTATTAATAATATTATTTGTAGAAAGCTCATCTTCATATTTATTACATTTATTTTGTAAAAGAAGAATTTGATTTTGAAGAGCATTATCTTTAACGCTACGACTAGCATTAACTTCATTTTTAGTATTAGTATAGTTTGCTTTTAATTCATCATATTCTTTTAATAACTTTTGATAGGCATCTTCTTTTTCCTTTAATTGTTCTACTAATTCAGGATTTGGATTTATATTGTCTTGACTATTCTCGTTTAATGAAGTGTTACCATTTTTATTATTTAATGAAAGATTATAAATTTCATTCCAACTAGATTTCGATAGATGTTTAATATTTTTTGATGAACTTCTTGAATTTACATTTTCCATTCGCTTTAAAATTATAAAATAAAAGTATTTACAATATAAACATAAATAATAATAATAATAATAATTATAATAATAATAATAAAGGAAGAAATATATATATGTATACATAATTTTTGATATTATTTAAAAAAAAAAAAAAAAAAAAAAAAAAAAAAAAAAAAATTAAAATAAATGAATAAATAAAAAAAAAAAAAATTTAAAAATATATATATAGAAAAAAAAAAAATTTTTTTTTTATTTATTCTTACCAATTTTGAAATTTCGTCTTTGCTTTGGTTTAATTCTACCTGAAGTTCTTTTATTTTACTTTGATACATTTGTTGTACACATATTAATAATTCATTGGTATATTTATCAGTTCCCTTAGAAGCTGGAATAATATATATTATTTTTATTATATTAAAAGATTTTATATATATTTATTCATTTCATTAGATTGAAAGTTATGCTTTAAAATTTCAAATAAAAAAAAAATAATATATATATATATATATAATTAAGGAAAATATAAATAATACCTAAGTCTAATTGCATTAATGCTGCATCTCTTGATTTTTTATCAGTATGAGCTAAAGCCAATTGTAAGGCCGAGTCTCTTATTCTCAATTCTTTTTTCAAACGTTCTTGAATAGAATTTTGACGTTTTTGAATTAATTCAAACTTTTTTTTAAAAAAAAAAAAATAATAATAATAATAATAATAATAGTAATAATAATAGTAATAATAATAAAAAGATTTTTTGATAATTTTAATTTTAACAATAAAAAATCATACGTTAGATAGTCCGACAAAAGCAATTCATAATTTTATAAATAAAATACTTTTATATATTTTATATTACCTGAGAAGGAGCACTTTTATAATTATCATAATTATCATAATTATCATAATTATAATTATTTATATTACTCATTTCTCTTTCCATACTTTTTGGCATCATATTATTCATTTTAAATAATATTTATTTTATTTTATTTTATTTTATTTTTTTTTTTTTTTTTTTTTTTTTATTGAATTGATTATCTTAAAACATAAAGATTTAAATATATATTTTATATTTTATATTATTTACAAATATTTACAACTATTCCTTTTTTTCATAAAAAAAAAAAAAGAAAAAGAAGAAAAAGCAACTTTTACATTAATTTTTTTGGTATCGTATTATTAAAATTGGTCCCAGTAGTTATATATAAACTATAATTTTATATAAAAAATAAGAACTTTTTCGAAAATTTGTAAAAACCTTTAATCTACCAAAAACTAAAAATAAAAATGGATAAAAAAAAATTTTTTTAAAATAATAAAAAAAAGAGAAAAAAAATTAAAATAAAAAAATATTAATTAAAATTTTAATTAATATTTTTTTTTCATTTTTTTTTTTTTTTTAATTTTAAATTTTTTAATTAATTTAATTTTTTTTAATTTTTTTATTTTTTAATTATTATAAAAAAGGAAAGTAATTAAAAAATAATATTTAAGAATATATTTAATAAAAAAAGAAGAAGAAAAAAAAAAAAAAAAAATAGTAAATGATTATTAACTATGCCAAATAATAATAATAATAATGTTTTTGAAAAAACAGAAAATAATTATTAATATTTTTATTTAATAATATTAATAATATTTATTACCTATATAATTGTGAATTTTATTAATAGATTTTTTATTTTTTTTTTTTTAATTAAATAATAATTTCGTTTTAAAAATTAATAAATTTCAACTATTTTTTTTTTTTTTTTTTTGGTCAAAAAAATAACTAATAACAGTAAAATATTTTTTGTTGATTTTATTAATTTATATTTAATGATTATAAAAAGTGTTACAACAAAAAAAAAAAAAAAAAAAATACAGTATCACCATAAATTTAATGCATCTCCTATTAATCATTATTTAATAAGTCTTTTATAAACTTTATATATAAATATAATCTTTTTCTTTTTTTGTATTGTTACATTAAAATATTTTTTTTATTTCTTCCTAAATAATATATATTTCAAACATTTATATATATATAGCATAATATATAACTATTTTTTATTTTTTTATTTTACTATTTTATTATTTTTCTATTATATATATATAATATATTAAAAAAATTTTTTTAATTTATTCATAAAATAAATTAAATTCTAGATTAAAAAAAATAAAAATAAAAATAAAAAATATGAAATAATAGAAATATATATATATATATATGTATATTTTTAATTTTAATGAAAAATAAAATAAAATAAAAAAAAAATTGAAAAAAAAAAATTAATAGTAGTAATATAATTAATATGTATAACATTAACATTAGTATTCATTATACATAATTTTTTATGTTAAATACTTTTATTATTTTAATAATAACAATTTATAAAAAATATATAAAAAATAAAAAATAAAAAAAAAAAAAAAATAAAAAAAAAAAAAAAAAAAAAAAACTTTATAAAAACAATTATTATGATATATATCTATTTAATTGATTATCAACTTTTTAATACTAGTAGTACAAAAATTAAAAATATAAAAATATAAAAATTAAAAAAAAAAAAAAAAAAAAAAAAAAAGAAAAAAATTTTTTATTAAATTGTTTATTGTAAATAAATATTGAAATTTACATTAATAAACTGCTATATATATATATTGAAATATTTTTCTCTCTTTTCAAAAATAGAAGATAATAATAAATAAAAGAAATAAAAAAAATTATTTTTTTTATTATTTAATTGATTTTTTATCTTTTAAAAATTATATATATATAAGTATTGAAACCAAAAGTATATAATAAATTATTATTATATAAGCTTGATAAAAAAAAAAAAAAAAAAAAAAAAAAAACCCTCTATATTTTAATAATTAAAGTAACAAAACATTATAATTAATTATAATAAAATAATTATCAATAATATTAACTCATTAAAAAGATTTAATTAATTAAAGGGTTAATTAATTAATAAAAAATTTCTTAATTAAAAAATAAATAAATAAATAAATATAAAACATATTAATATTATTTTTTAATTATTTTATTTATTATACAAATATTATAAATACATATAAAGTTTAGCACAATACAATCTTTTAATTATATTGTATATATCTTATTTTTATACGTGTTGGTCTTTTATTTTAAAAAAAATATATATATATATATTATTTTCTTATTTAATATTAAAAATGTTAATTTTTAAAACTTTTACTAATTTAGCTACTATTGTTTCCTTTTTTTTTTTTTTTTTTTGTTTTTTTATTGAAAAGCGCTTATACACAACTAACATAATAAATAAAGGTTTATTTTTTTTTTTTTTGTTAATTAAATTTTTATATGTTCTTTTTTTTTTTTTGCTTTTTTGTTTTTCTTCCTAATAATTTTTTTTCTTTTTTTGATCTTTTTATTATTTTTTTTTTACTAATTTTTAATTTACTTTAATAAGTTTAGTTTTATATTTTAAATCGTTTTTCACGTCTTTTACCAATAAATATTCACTTGCCTACATTCATTTGTTCTAATTGTGCTTCTAACTGTCTTATCTTAACATCCTTTTGAGTAATAGTACTCTTCAATTGTTCAATTTCCTTCTTCATTTCCTTATAGGCTTCCTTTAACTTTTTATTATAATTTTATGAAATTTAATGATATTTATCAATAATTATAAATAATTATTATTTTTTTTTTATTTTCATTTATTCAATAAAACATTTATTAAAATGCTTACTTCTTTTTCAGTAGTAGGCATCTTTTCTTCATTTTGAACAAGAGAAGCTGCCGCAGCTTCGTTATCAACACTGAATTCACGTTTAATTGGAACAAAACCATCCTTAAGACTAAATAATATTGGATTAGCATCCTTACCAGAGAAGAATTCTTCACAAGTTAAAGCTGGTTTACCATCACAAGTATCAGTGTAAATATCACTGGCAAAGTTATCAGACTAAAAATTATTTAATATATATTTTATAAAAATTATTTTTAATTATTTTAAACATACAATTAGTTTTTTTTTTTTTTTTTGAATATTTTTATTTCTATCTATATTAATTCTAATTTTTTTTTTTACTTTAAAAAATACTAATAGTAAAAAAAATTTTTTTATTTACTTTTCTTGGAACACGGAATGAAATTGGTTCAACAGCGTTACTGTGAAGTTTGAATAAACGAGCAACTTCAACTTCTGCTGTATTAACAGCACGCTTTGGTAAGTAACCCATACCACGTTGTGGTTCACTACTCTTGTATTCTATTGAATTAAATTAATATTAAGTATTATTTATTAGTATAAATTGATCTAATTTAAGATCCTTTTTTTTTTTTTTAGAATTATTCGCTTTAAAAATATTAACTATTTCTTATAATATTTACCAGAAAGGAAGTATAATTGCTTGTCGTCATCAACAAATTCATAGTAACGAATATTACCATCACCCTTACCAGCTAAGTAAATCATTCTAGTATCGTTATCATAGAATGGCATAAGAACACCAGAACTAGTATCGATGTTTTCTTGAATAATTGGGTTGCTGAAGTTTTTAGTATCATAAATGAATAATTGACGATCACTAGTTCTACTAAAACCGGTAGTAGCAACTTTATCTAAGTCACCCATCCATATGGCTCTTGAACCTTTAACACCTTGATGACCACTAGTTTCCTATTCACATGAAATAAATTAATAATTAAATATTAAATATTATTTCCATTAGTCAAAATAAAATAATTGAAAAAGAAATAAAACATATTTCTTTTTATTATTAGTTTTAAATAGATAAATATTTTTTTTTAAAAAAAAATAATAAATAAAAATATTAATATTTATTAATTTTGTTTAAGATATATTACCATAGCAATTTTACCGGCACGAACATCAAAGACTCTAATAGTCTTATCTCTACAACTAGTACATAATAAACTACCATTGTAACTCCATGTAATAGATTGAATAATTTCAGAGTGTCCACTTAACTGAACCTTTTCTTCACCATTAGTAATATCCCAAATACGAACAGTTAAATCACCACTAGCACTAGCTAAAACATTATCAGCAACTGGATGGAAAAGAACGTGACCAACCTTACGGTCATGACTTTTTATATGTTTTTCAATAATTATTAAAAATTAATTTTTTAAAATTAGTTTTTTTTTTTTTGTAATTAAAAATTAAAACTTTATACTTTTTACAAATTTTTCCTAATTTTTATTTTTTTTATTTTTATTTAAACTATATTATTATTACTGAATATATATATATTTCTATTTATGCTTTCAAATTCATACCCATTAAGAGATATGACTGGAGTAGTAATATTTTCCTTAAGACCTTCTTCTGGAATATTCCAAATCATAACTTTACAATCTTCAGAAGAAGAAGCAATAATATTATCATTGAATGGGTTAAAATCGGTATCTAATACTGGAGCACTGTGACCATTAAAGCATGGAAGGTTATCTTGAAGCTTACCAGTTTTTTCTAATGGAATAACAGCAAAAGAACCACCACCACCAGCTTCTAAGTTAACAGATAAGTACCTATTTTTTTTTTTTTTTTTGATTAAATTAAATAGATTTATTTATTAATATTAAAGATATATTTATACTACCAATATATTAAATATATATATATATATCAATCATTAAAATAAGTATATAAATATTTACTTTGGGTTAACTTTAACAAGATTGGTATCCCATGCACTTCCACTGACCTTGATGTTTCTATTTTTTAAAGATTTTTATTAATATTTAAAATAATTTATGTTAATATTTTATATGTTATATTTTATATATTTATTTCATATTATTATGTATTATTTATATTTATTTTATTTTATTATATTTATATATTTATTTCATATTTTTATGTATTATTTTTATTTATTTTATTTTGTTATATTTATATATTTATTTCATATTTTTATGTATTATTTTTATTTATTTTATTTTTTTATATTTTAAATATTTTATATTTTTATATATTATTTTTATTATTTTTCTTTATTGTATTTTATATACTTATTTTATTATTAATATTTTATGTTTTAATAATAACTTTATATTTTGTATATTATTTTTATAATTTAAAAATTTATTATATTATAAAAATTTATTATAATTATATTTTAAAAATATTTTTATTTTTATGTATATAAAAAAAAATAATAATAATTAAATGAAACATTTCTATATAATAATATAATATAATAAATATCTGAAATTCACACTCCTTTTTATTATTTTTATTATTATTATTTCCTATTTTCCTTTTAATAATATTAAAAGTATTAATATTTTTAAATGGCTTTATAATTTTAATTTTTTCCTTGTTTTTTAAGATAAAAATTACATATATATAACATGTTTAAATTCCTATTTTCTTTTTTTTTTACTTTCTCTTTTTTCTTAATTGGTTGATCATAATTGTAACTCTATATATTTATATTATTTTTGAATTTCTAAAATAGCATAAAAATATATATAATAAAAGATGACGCATACTCATAAGCGTTATCTGGTCTTTTAGCACCAGTACCAAAGACGTGTCTAAACTTTGAAGAACGAACAAATGAAGGTGCCATATTGTTTTCTTATTTTTTTTTTTTTTATTATATTTTTCTAATAACTTTTTTTTCTTGTTATTATTATTTTATATTATTAATAAATATTTTTATGCTAGGCGTATTTTAGTTTATATTAAAAATTATCAATTTTATTAAAAAAATAATACTTTTTTTATTATTTAAAAAAAATAATTGAACAAAAGTGAATAAAAAAAAAATATGATGATGATGAAAAATATTAAATATTTAATATGATTATAAAAAAAATAATATAAATTTTTTTTTATTAAATTTAATTTTAATCATAAAAGTAAAAATAATAAATTAATTATTAAAATAATTAAAGTATCATTTAATTAACTTTAAACATTGAGAAATTTTATTTTTTTTTTTTTTTTTTTTTTTTTAGTAAATTTACTCTATAACAAAACTTTCGTATTATTCATTTATATTTATTCATCTTTTATATCAATTACCTTTATTTATTTAAATTTTATTTATTAATATATACTATTAATCATAATATTATATATAATAAAAAAAAAAGTTGACGCGTCTTGTATATTTTAATATTTAATAATACTAATAATGTCAGATAATCTTATATAGATGTTTTTAGTAAAGAATAAAGTTGTGTATACATCAAACTCAAACTGTCAGTTTTATAATTATAGAATTTAAAATTATAATATATAATAAATAATTTAATAAATAAATTAATAATAAATAAATAATTGAATAATAAATTATAAATAATAAATAATATAAATAAATAATAATAAATTATAAATAATAAATAATATAAATAAATAAAAATAAATAACAAATAATAAATAATAAATAACAAATAATAAATAATAAATAATAAATAATAAATAATAAATAATTAAATAATAAATAATAAATAATAAATAATAAATAATAAATAATAAATAATAAATAATAAATAATAAATAATAAATAATAAATAATAAATAATAAATAATAAATAATAAATAATAAATAATAAATAATAAATAATAAATAATAAATAAATAAATATTAAATATTAAATATTAAATATTAAATAATAATAAATAATAAAATTGGTTAATAAAAAACTATTATTTGTATTATTGAATGTTTCATACTAAATAGTATTGTTTATCTTTATTTATTTATTTATTTATTTATTTATTTATTTATTTATTTATTTATTATAAAAAAAACTATATTGATTAAAAAATATATATATAAATGAATTAGTGATGGATAATACACAAAAAGAAATATAAGGTTAAAAAATTGTATTTAACATATTTCAATAAAAAAAAAAAAAAAAAAACATTTTTAATTATTTTCTTACAAATATAATTATTTTTATTTTTATTATTTTTATTTCATAAAATAAATCATTTTTAATCTTAAAATATAATAAAAAACATACAAACAAAAAAAAAAAATAAAAATAAAAAAAAAATGAAAATAAGATAAAATAAAATATATATATATTCATAATTTCATATATATTTATTTTTAAAACCAAAAAATTATAAATATATATAATTCTGTATTTATTTTCTTATTAATTTATTTTAAATTTAATCTGTAAATAATATAAATAGATAAAATTTAAACAAATATAAAATAAATTATTTCAGGAATGCATTAATTTTAATATTAATATTATATTTATGAATGCTTAAAAATTAGGAGTTACTCTAATATAATGAATAGCACTATTAAAATAATAATAGCTTCTTTTATTTTATTATAAAAGTTACAACAACATATAAAATATTAATAATTAATGTATAAATTATGTATATAAAACACACACAAAAAAAAAAATTAAATATTAATAATATATTATGAAATTATAAGGCTGTTCCTCTTTCTAAATTGGTTTTAATTTCTTATATATATTTATCATAAACTCAAGATAACTTCTTGTTGAAACGCATATTTTTTTTATTAATGAATGTAACTTCAGTATCACCATCCCAACCACGACATCTAGAAAATTTGTTTTGTTTTTTCAACTCCATTTATATATAATAAAAAAAAAAAAAAAAAAAAGATAAAATAAAATTGATATTAATAAAAAGTTAAAATAAAAATATACATAAATTAAAATTAAAATATAACTATAAATAAAATTAAAATTTATAATAAAAATAAAAAAATAAAAAAATAAATTAAATATAAAATAAAATAATACAAAATTAAAAATGAAAATAAAAAAAAAAAAAAAAAAAATAAAAATAAAAAAATAAAATAAAATAAAAGAGTGAGAGAAAAAAAAATAAGAAAATAAGAAAAAAAAAAAAATAATAAATATCAAATAATATTAAAATAAAAATAAAATTATAATAAATATAAAAAAAAAATTAAAAAAAAAAAAATTAAAATAAAATTTACAAAAAACAAAAATATATTAAAATTAAATATTACTATTTTCAAGAACTTTGACCAAGCTATTAATATCTTCTGTACTTGGCTTAGAATCAATACTAAGTCTTGAAGTATTATTAGTATTATAGAAGAGAACAAAGTAATTTGTTTTTACTTTATTATATTATTATAGGTTAGGTTTAAATTCATTAATTTGCTTATTTATATTTCTTAGCCACTATTTGTGTATAATCTATCATTAACATTTATCATTAAACAATTTTATAAAACCATTATCTGCCCTTTTGATCTTCTTTTTCTGTTTCTTATCCTAACGTTCAACCTCCTTAATAGTATATTCTAATGCTCTTTTTCTTTCATAGTCTATTTCATATTCTTCAGCAAACTAATATATAATTTTTGAAAGTAATTCCATAATTTTCTAAAATTTAATAAAAAATATATAAATTATAATATTATTCATTGAAACACAAAACTTAAATTTCAAAAAAAAAAAAAAAAAATGAAGATTACATTTTTAAATTAATATAAAATTTATTTTATTTCTTTAAAAAAAAAAAAAGAATAACATTATTCCTTTTTATTTTAAAGATTCTTCTTTTTTCTTCTTTTAATCTCTCAACTAGCTCATTTGGTAATTGGCATTAACGTCAGAAAGATTACAATTTAGTAGATAATTACCCAGTAGAATATTTCTGCATAGGAAAATGAAATCATATATCCAAATGTTAATTCCCTTGTAAATATATTAAATGACAGTACTTGTGCAACCCTTTCAGGCCCACAGTTAGGACAGTATCTTGTTAATATTACTTAGAATATTTAGAATAATACTATATATAAGGGGGAAATACTTACTTGTAACCCTAACCACCATGTTCTGTAAAAACCTCTTGTGAGTAAAACCTGGAAAGTGGTCATGGGCTGGATCGAACCAGGAGACTTTTATATGTTAGCCTACAGACTAACAACCAGGATAGAATCTGATTCGATTTAGAAATGATGAGGAAAAAATTAAACACAATTAATTATTATTTCAATAATCATTTGAATTAACAAATAATATTCACATGATATTTTTTGAAATATGAAATTATTACATTTTATTATAAAAAATTACCATAAATCATAAATCATAAATAATATGAATTAACCATTTAATTAAGGTGTTTAAATTATATATATAATCTAATATATAATATTCTAATTTTTTTAAATTGATTAATAAATTTTATTATTTATCAAATAATTTATACTAAATCATAATATTTAATTTTTTTTTTTTTAAGTTTCAGATTTTAGGATTGATAAATAATAAGAATTAAAAAAAAAAAAAAATTTTTTATTTTTTTTGTACTCTTTACAAAAAATAAGTGCTTTTTCATTAATAAATAAAAGTAATCGTAAATTAATTTTTCTTAGTTTATTTATTTATTTATTTTGAAATTAACAAATAAATATCTAAATAAATAAAATAGATAAATTATATAAAACTAATAAAAAAAATGTATTTAAAATTTTAAAAAGTAAAAAAAAAAAGTATATAAAAGATATAAATAAGTAAATATATTTACTTTTTTAAAAAATTAGAAAATATTTAACCAAACTATATTTATCAATTTCAAATATAATTTATTAAATAATTTCATTGTGAATAAAATTTATTATTCAAAGACAAAATAATAGTAATATATAATTACTTTATTCCTTTATTATTCAACTAAAATATTTAAAATTATTCTAATTTCTAAAAAAAAAATAATAATAGAATAAATATAATAACAAATAAATCAATAAATAAAAATGACAGCAAATATTGAAAGTTCAAATGATTATTTAAAAATTTTATGTGGTACATGGAATGTAGGTGGTTTTCAACCAAAAGAAAAGGTTGACCCAAAAGAACCATTAGATTTATCAGGTTGGATTAAAGTACCAGACGTTGATTTTATTCCAGAAATCATTGTTTTAGGTTTTCAAGAATTAATGAAGCCAATTGAAAGTGCTAAAAGACCAAGAGTTTTAGTAACAATGGAAAATTCTAGTAAGATTGTTGATGGTATTCTTTATGAAAATTGGATTCCTCAAATTAAAAGTAATGTTGAAAAAATTTTCCCAAATGAAAAATATACTGTTGAAGTTGTTCACAGATATTTCGGACTTGGTATTATTGTTTTAAAACGCAGAAGTAATAATGAAGTTAAAGTTTTACATTCTTCAACTCAACCAGGTACTATTTTAAATGAAAGTAATTCACCATCTTATGATATTAAGAGTATTTCTATTGGTAGTGTCGGTACTGGTCTTTTAGGTTTTATTGGAAATAAGGGAGCTGTTTCTGTTGGTTTAGAATTAGATGTTGGTTTAAGTGAACCATTAAAGCCATGCTTTATTGCTACTCACTTACATGCTTTCCCTGGTCTTAACAACTTTGTTGAACGTAACGAACAAGTTAATTATATTCTCGATACTTTAATTCTTAGTAAAATTGAAAAAATAGAAGCTGATAAATCTATCCCAGTTAATGATGGTAAGGAAAGTTGGACCTGGATATTCTCAAAGCAACTTTCCAAGAATTTATTCAGTAAGGTTCAAGATTATGATATCACTTTTATTATGGGTGATATGAACTATCGTTTATTACAAAAGAAGGGTGAAAGACATCATAATCAAGTTTCTAGTTTCGTCGAACAAAACAAATATGATGATTTATTAGTTTATGATGAATTAAGACATATTCGTTCTCAAAAATCATTTAGAGAAGTTAAGAAGAACCCAGAAGAAAAACAAAGTCAACCACAAGAAATTGGCACTAGAAGTATTAATATTGAAAAGAAAAATTCTAAAGATTCTGAATTATTATTCAATGAACAATTTGAATCTAGTGATTTCAAAAAGAGTTGGGATTTAATTAATACTTTAATAGATAATAATCCAAAGAAATTATACAATCCATTTTTAGGTTTTTCTGAAGCAATAATTAGATTCCCACCAACTTACAAGTATAAGATTACTAAAGAAGGTAAAAAAAAAATAAAAATAAAAAAAAAAAAAAAAAATAAAATAAAAAAAAAAAAAATAAAAATAAATAAAAATAAATAAAAATAAAAATAAAATAAAATAATTATAATCATCAATATAATTATTATCATTATCACTACTATTATTATGTTTATTAATATTATTAAATATTATTATTTATATTAATTTTTAAAATAATAAATTTTATTATTTATTTTGTATTATTATTATTATTATATAATTATAATTATTATATATATATATACACATATATATCAAAATACAATTATTTAATAATAATTAGCTCCATATGTTGATTACGATTACAAAACATATGGTAAACCGGTATTTTCACAAAAGAGAATTCCAGCATACACTGATAGAATCTTATTCAGAGTTCAACATGCAAAGTTAGATTATGATAAAGTTCAATATTGGCAAGCCTATAATAAGACAGTTATCAATGTTAAACGTTACGGTACTGATAGACGTATAATGTTAAGTGATCACAAACCAGTTAGTGCTTCATTCGTTATTGATTGGAAATTATTAAGAAAATTCAATATTGACTTCCCAATGGTTGAATCTACCAAAGGAATAATTCTTGAATTTCCAAAAGAGGAAGCAGAAACTGTTTCTAAGGATGGTGAAAATGAACCATTAATTTCTAGTACTGAAAAATCTGATCTCATTATTAATCCAATTTACATTACCATTATGAAAGCTCAACGTATTATTATAAAATGTAAAACTCTTATAATCAACGTGATTGTATTTACATGTTTATTATTCTATTTGTATTTCTTTGACAATTAAGAACTTATTTTTTCTTCCGTTCAAAGCATTATTCCATAATAAAAGAAAATAGAATTAGAAATATTAATATCTTTAAAAAAATAATAATAAAATAAAATAATAATAATAATAACAATAATAATAATAAACTAAAATTTTAATTAAAAAAAAATACAAAGCCTAATATATATATAAAAATTAATAATAAAAATAATTTATTGAATAATTTTATAAACATGAAAAAAAAAAAAAAAATTGAATAAAAAAAAAGAAAGAAAAAAAAAGTAATAATATTAATATTTTCGAATAATATTACATAACTATCTTTTTAATGGTATTCAGTATTCAAAAGTAATAAACAATAAAATAATAATAATAATAATAATAATAATGGCAAATTAAAAAATAAAAAATAATAATAAAAAATAATAATAAAAAATAATAATAAAAAATAATAATAATAATAAAAGTTTCATAATAAAATAAAATATTTTTTTTAAAAAAAAAAAAAAAATATCCAAAAAAATTATATAAATATATTTTTTATTCACTTAATTAAAAATTTATTTATGTATTTATTTAAAAAAAAAAAAATAAAAGTGGCAATTATTTAATTGCCACAGATAATATAATTTTTTTTTTATATATATTTTTTATAAAAATATTTTTCTTCTTTTTTTTTTTTTTTTTTTATTATTATTATTAAATTTGATATTTCAAAAAAATATTAAAATTCAAAATCAACATACATTAAAACATATTAATTATAATAAGTATTATAATAGATTATCATAATATTTTTAGAAGTAATATTTAAAAATGTCTATAAAAAGTGTTTGTAAATTATTATTATTTATATTTTCATACATATCAATATTTAAATAATTAATAATATACATTTTTAAAAAAAATATTATTTAAATATTTAAATGTAAAATAGAAATAAATAAATAAATAAATACTTTATATTAATATAAAAATATGTAGTACTATTTTTTCACGTTTTGTATTTCTTTTTATTCTTTAATTAAATATTATATATATAGTTGTATTTATCAAAATTTTATTATTCATTTACATCAATTCTCAAATTTTTTATTTATAATTAAATATTAATAATTATTTATTTTTATATATATATATATTTAATAAAATTTATATGATATTTATTTTAAAATTTATTATTTATATAAAATTTATTATAATAAAAATTTTATTATCTTTATAAATATTAAAAAGTTTTTAAAATTTTTATAAATTTATTATTTATATATTTATTCATTTACAACGATAAATACGATAAATAAATATAAATATATATATTAATTATAATTACTATAATTAACCAATTCTGTTACGTGGTGCTGATGGGAATTGTTTCATTACATCCTTTGCTCTTTTATTATCAGC
Source organism: Neocallimastix lanati (nom. inval.) (assembly GCA_016946835.1). NCBI lineage: Eukaryota > Fungi > Neocallimastigomycota > Neocallimastigomycetes > Neocallimastigales > Neocallimastigaceae > Neocallimastix > Neocallimastix lanati (nom. inval.). Next base: position 611,492 of record JACVTC010000030.1, on the reverse strand, counting down.
TCTATTTTTATGAGTTTGAACCCGTAAATACATAAACTGTTTTTGAAGTTGAACTTTTACAGTTCCGTTGGTAGGAAGACCATCATTTTGAGCAAAAAAATCTGGTTTTTCTGGTTGTTTATCGAAAAATTTTAATAAACCAGCTTTCTTTCTTGCTTCTTCTCTTTCTTTTTCCCAATTTATTTCTGCATTAATTCTAGATTGAGTTTCTTCTTCAGAATATATTCTAGTACAAAATGATTTATCGGTAATGTGATTTTTGCATACATAAAACCAGTCTCTTGGTTCTTTATTATTATTATTATTATTATTATTATTATTATTATTATTATTATTAAAAATAAAAATATAAATATATAATTTTATATAATATTTATTTATATATTATAAAAGTATACGGAATAAAAAAAAAAAGATATAAATAAAATAAAATAAAACATAATTAAAATTAATTGTTTATTTATGAGGTGAAATTTTAAATTCAGTTATAAATTAAAAATTAATAAAAGTGAAATCTCTAATTAAAACAATTTTAAAATAATAATTTTAAAATTTATTAAATTAATAGTAATAATAAATTATTTACCTTTTGAAGTATGAAGAAAATAATTTGTTGGCTACACATATTATATTATTAAATTAAAATATAAAATGAAATCAAAATAAAATAAAATTAAAAAAAAAAAAAATTAATAAATAATTTCAAAATCAAAAGAAATGTTTGTTTGTGTTTTTTTTATTTATTTTATTTTTATTTTATTTTTATTTTTTATTTTTTATTTTTTTGGGTTTGTTATTATATTCCAATATTATTCTATATTTACTTTATAACAAACAAAACATGGGCCTTCCTTATCTGAAGCCATTCTAAATATATATTCTATAAATAAAATTTCAATATTTTTATTTTATTCGACATTTCTTCATTATCTTCATTATTATAATAATTTTGTTATTAAGCAAATATATTATACCATTAACAAATTCCGGGGCTCTTTTTGCCATTTTTTATGAAAACCTTTATATATATCTAGAATAATAATAATAATAATAATAATAAAATAACATATAATAAATAATAATTATTTAAATAAATGAAGTTATAAATTAAACATTTTATAATTTTTCGAGTTTATGATAAAATAAAGTTATTGAGTAACAAAAAAAAAATAAAATTAAAATGTATATATATATATAATTAATTCAACAAAATAAAGTCAATAAAAATAAAATAATATATTACTTCTTTAAAATAAAAAAATTAATTTAGTTGTTATTATTTATTATTATTATTATTTATTTATTTATTTATAATTTTTACGTTTATTTTGATTTAAAAATTTTAAAAGTAAATTATTTTTATTCTTTATTTTTTTTAATAAAAAAATGATTTATTGATTTATTTATTTTTTTATGTCTTTTTTATAAAAATATAATATATATAATTTTATAAAATTTATGTTAATATAAATAATTTTTAATAAAAAGATATAAAAAAAAATTTTTTTTTTATATAAATAATCTTTATTAAATAAAGTTAATATTAATTTCAAAAAAGAGAAAAAATATATATGCTTATATGCTCATGGCGGGTGTCGAACCCGCGATCTTCGCGTTGCATAAGAGGATCACCCTTATAAGCACGACGCCTTAAACCTCTAGGCTACACGAGCAGATACGCCTAAGGATGATACGATACCACTATAAAAATAAGATTTAGGTAGGAAATTTAGGTTAGAAATATTGTATAAATATTATTGGTCATAATAATTAAAATAATTTATATATAGTTATTCAAATAATTATTTTTAAAAGCATGGTTAATTCTTTTATCATAATTAAAATAGATAAATTATATTATTAATGATTCTATTATTATGATAATAAATTAATTCATCATTATTATTAATAAGTTTTATTTTATATTTTAAATATTATTTTGAGAATTATATAGTTTTAGGAGTTATATTATAAATATTGATGATTATATTTTATTTAGGAAATATATTTTTAAATATTGATAGTTATATATTATTTAATTATGAAAATGTATTATTAAATAAACTTATTAGGAAATTAATAGTTAAAGAGATATGTTTAATAAAAAATATAATATTAAATAATTATTTTAACAATTATATAAAATTAAGAGAATGTAATAATAAATATTTATGTATGTAAAAATAAAATTATAAAAATAAATAAAGAATAAAATATTATTATAAAACATTATTATTATAAATTATTTTCTTATATTTATTAGAATATATTATCGTGTCATAATTCCCTAGAGAAACGACCAAATAAATAAATAACTAGATATGGAATATTTTAAATATACTGTATCAAAGAATGTGAATTTTAATTATAAAAATATTTCGAAATTAAAAGAAGAAAAAAATTTCTTGAAATAACTAAATTACATTTTAATTTCAATAGTTTCAATAATTCGGTCATAACAATTTTAAATATATAATAATATATATTAAATAATAATATAGCAAATAATATCAAATTAAACTTTAATGACATATTTTAAAACTAGAAACTAGGTCAACTAATCATTTAAATTGTAAATTAAAACCTATTAAAACCAAATTTATACATTAAATAATGTAGTCACATGTTTGGTGATATTGAGTTATCCTTAAATTAAATATACTTTTGATATTTAATTATTTTATATTTTTATTTATATTATATATAGTTATTCTAAATTTTATTGAATATTGTTACGATTTTATTTTATATTCATATAAAAAATTAATATTTTTTTATTTTTACATAAATACAAATTTAAATTTAATGGATAATTTTACAATAAATATATTATTAATTATTTTATATATATATAAATATTAGTTTAAATCTTTTAAATAATCCTTTGTAGAATTATTGCCATTATGATAATTATTTCATAAATATATAATAAAGTATTAATAATTAATTAATAAAATTTATAATTATAAATATATTTATATATAAAAACTATAATGTTTAAATTATTTATTGAAATTAATATTATTAATATTACTATTTTAAAATTTTAAAATAAAATTATATAAAACATTACATAAATATATATATATATAAGAATTTGAAATGGTATTCGAATCAACAACTTTACAATTTAACAAGGAAAAAATTAATTCAAATTTCGGTTTAAAATTTTTTTTTTTTTTTTGGATTTTGAGTAATAACAATTTAAAAAAAAAAAGTATATATATATAAATTAAGTCACAAACAATACTGATAGACTTCTAATAATTAATAATTAAAATAATCTTCAAAATTTATCTAACCATATTTTACCAGATTTTTTTGAAATTAAAGGTTAGATATAATTAATGAATAGTTAAATATAATTAATGAATATACATAAAATCAATTATATAATGATTAAAATTTATAATTTTTTGTTATCCTAAGAAAGTATTATCATAAATATCATAAATGTCAACAGTATAAATAATCAAAATTAATTTAAATAAATATAATTAAATAATATACATATATATATATTTATATATATTTGGTATTAATATTAAAAGTCAATATGTAATGGTTTAATTTTAATTTTTATTTTAATAAAATTTATGGGGCTAAAGGTAATTTTTGTATCAATATATGTACTTTAAGTAAAAAAAGTATTCATATATAAAAATATATAAAACTTTTACAATACAAAAAAAAAAAAAAAAAAAAAAAAGATATATATATTTATCTTTAAATTATTATTATTATTATTATTATTATTATTATTATTATTATTATTATTATTATTATTATTACTATTCTTTTAATATCTAAAAAAAAGTAAAAATAAAATTGCTTTATGAATTATCAAATGGATCTAAAATTCTAAAATTAAAATAGAATATATAATATTGTTAGGTTAAAATTAAGAAATTTGAATTGCTTCAAAATATATATAGATATGTTTTTAAAAAAATCTTTATAAATATTGAATTCAATAAATTTTAATTTTTTTTTTTTTTTTTTTTTTTTTTTTGGTTAAATTAACAATATTTTAAATATATAAAATAAATGATTGTGGCTCAATATAATTTATGAATTACCTTTTTCAGATACATTTTATAATTAATAATTTATATTATATATATAAGAGATATATAATTTTAAAAATAAATAAAATAAAATTAAAATCTAACTCTTAAATAGAATTTAAAGTTCTCGATTATTAAAAATTAAAATATTATTATTTTTGTTAATATTTATATTAAAAAATTAAATTGTTAAAATGGAAAACGACTTACCGGATGGATCTAAAATAAAAGTTATAGTAACTGGTGAATAAAAAATAATAAAAGTACTCATATTATAGTTTTAAATAATTATGAAGAATGAATGTTTAAATTTTTATATAAAAGCTCATTTCATAAAAATAAACAAAAAGATAAATTAAAAAAAAAAAAAAAAAAGTGATTTTCAAATTTTAATTTACATATCAACAATAACAACAGTTAAAGATAATAAGAATATAATTACTATTAATATTCTATAGAATTTAAAAATTTTAATAAATTTATTGACCACAGTAATAATATAATATATTTATTTATAATAATATAATAATTAAAGTAATGATAGAAATAATAATAAAAGTAATTACGAAATCATTATCAGCAACTTTGTTATTAATCCTTTAATTAATTCTTTTATTTATTTATGAATTCATTTTTAAATTTGAATTAAATTCATAAACTATATTATCTATTAGTATTTAAATTTATTAAATATATAATATTTAAAATATCTTTTTTATATTTATATTAATATCTATATCTATATATCTATATATATCTATATATTTATATATCTGTATATCTATAAATTTATATTAATATTTTGTATAAAATAAGACCTTGATGGTACTTTGTTAAATTCAGAAGGTAATGTATCTGAAAGGACAAAAACTGTTGTTGGTAAAATTTTAGATAAATATTCAGACGTTCATTTTGTATTGGCAACTGGAAGATCTAGAAGAGGTGCTTCAGTAGTTCGTAAAGCCCTAGGAATTGAAAATAAACCTAATACAGAATCCATACTTGGTAATGGATGCTTCATTTATGATTCCAATGGGAAACTTTTATGGGAAAATACTTTACCATTAGACTATGTCTTTAAATTTCATAATTTGTTAAAACCTTATCCTAAAGCCGTTTATAATTATACCTATGAAGATAAATTATTAGGATTTGATAAAAAATGGGCAAAGGAGACGTATAAAGCCATTAAAGATACTATCGTTTTAGAAGATAAGGAGGAACATATGAAAAAAGTTTTAGCTGGTGAAGAAACAAGAATTAATAGAGTTTGTTATTTTGCATCTCCTGATGAAGGAAGAGGTAATTTATACAAATATTAATATATATTAATATATATATTAATATATATAAAAGAAATATTATATAAATAAATATAAAATAAAATTATAATATAATAGTTTTCATTAGTATTAATATTATTATTATTAAATAAATTAATATATTATAATATTATACTATATAAATATGAAATAAAAATATAAAATATGTGATTCCCTGTATTATGCATTTATAAAATTTTATTCTGTTACTTACAAATAAAAAAAAAAAAAAATATTTTTTTATCTATAATTGAAACATGAATAGAATTATTAGAAAAAATTAAGAAATTAGGAGAGGAATATAAATTAGAATATGCACAATATGCTCCAACCATTATTGAATTTATGCCATATCAAACCAATAAAGGAACTGGATTAACTCAATTAATTAAACTATTAAATATTTCGAAAGAGGAAGTGATAGCATTTGGAGATGGTGGTAATGATTATCAACTTTTAGAAAGTGCAGGATGGCCAGTAGCAATGGAAAATGCTCATGAAGATTTAAAATCTTATGCCAAGATAATAACAAAATCAAATGTTGAAGATGGTGTTGCTGACCTATTAGAAAAAATATTTTTAAAGGAAGATTTTATGAATTAGAATTTATGAGTGAAATAGAAAAAGAAAGAAAGAAAAAAAAAATAATGAAAAAATAAAATCACTAACACATATATATAATTAAAATGGTAAAATAAAATAAAAGTTATCTATAATGAATATTAAACAACAACAACAACAGCAACAAAAAAAAAAAAAAAAAAAAAAAAAAAAAAAAAAACATAATTTTTTTATTTTTTTTAATTTTTACATTTTATTTAATTTCTTTCTAATCTATAACTTTTCTTTAAAAGTGAAATGAAATAGATTTATTAATTAGTTTTTTTTAATACCTTAATAAATTATTAAATATAAATATTATTTTCAGAGTATTTAATTTGTTAATTATTATAGACTATATTAATAAAATTGTTTTATTTATTTATAAAATTATTTATTTATAAAATTATTATTATTATTTTATAAATAAATAAATAATATCAGAAAAATAAAGAAAAATAAATAAATAATATTAGAATAATAAATAATATTAGAATAATAAATAATAATGGAAAAAAAAAAAAAAAAAAAGTGGATTATATAGTTTTTAAACTTTCATTAATATTAATTTTATATGTTTGCTTCTATATATATATGAAAGAAAAAGGAATAATGAATAAATTATATTTATATTTATATATATATATCAATTAAAATAGTTGTTATAATTGTGGATAATTATTATTATATATTTATCTATGGGAAGGTTTGATTTAAAAATTAAATATACAATTTGGACCGATTAAACTAAAATATTTACTGAACCATTTTTAAAAATTGAAAAAATTATATAAAAATTATCTATTATAATAATATATTATATAATATATTAAAATAAATTATTTATTACTAATTTATTTTATATTTTATATTTTTTTTAATATAATAAATATATTAATTGATAATTAAAAAAAAATTCTTTTATTTAAAAAAAATTTTTTTTTTTTAATGAAAATTCAGTTAAATAATTATAATTAATTATAAATAAGACCTTTAACCACATTGAAAAAAAGGAAAAGTATAAAAAGAGTTGTAATTTTCAAAAAAAAATTTTTTTCAATTCATCAATTCAAGGTTACTCAAAGTATTAAAATATATTTTGATTTAACAAAAAAAAAAAAAAAAAAAAAAAAAAAAAAAAAAAAAGGAAGAAGAAAAAGGAAGAAGAAAAAAGAAAAAATTCTAGATAATAAAAATTACCTTTTTTCTTTTTTATAATAATATTGAAAATCAGATTTTTTTTTTAAAAAAAATTTAGTAATAAATATGTATCACTACTTATATTAATTATTATTAAACACAATAAGATGTTCAGTATTTATATTTGATCTCCAGACTCTAACAAAATTCTCTACTGCTATCTATGCAATATTAATGGCTAATTAATTATAAGTAATTAACTTATTATTTACATTTTAATGTAAAATTATTGTAATTATATTACTAAATATTTTAACTTAATACTATAAATTATTTATATTATAATTTTATTTTATTTTATTTTATAGAGAGTAAAGGCTTACTGTATTTTAACTTATTATTATCAAAGGAAATTAAGTCTTTTCATTTGTTGTCTTATTAAATATTTCAAATGAAATAGTTTAATTGAAATATTTATAAAATTTTTTTTTGTCTTGTTGAAAGACAATTACAGCAAATATTAATTATATGAAATTTTAAAACACTGGATTTATTTTTAGACAGTATCTGCAAATTTAATTTTATTATTAAAAAAAATAATATAATATAACTGTCTAGTATTTTATTATTCATAATAATTTTTACAGCTATGGCAATAGTTACTTCTAACTATGATAATGAATACTAAAATTTTATTATATTTTACTATTCTATCTTCTGCAAGATTATTGTGAATGATAAAATTAAATTTATAAGTATTTTTATTAGATATTTCATAAGAAATAATTTAATAAAAATATTTATATAATCTTTTTTTGTCTTGTTGAAAGACAATTACAGCAATTATTACAGCAATTATTATTTATATGGAATTTTAAAACACTGGATTTATTTTTAGACAGTATCTGCAAATTTAATTTTATTATTAAAAAAAAATAATATAATATAACTGTCTAGTATTTTATTATTCATAATAATTTTTACAGCTATGGCAATAGTTACTTCTAACTATGATAATGAATACTAAAATTTTATTATATTTTACTATTCTATCTTCTGCAAGATTATTGTGAATGATAAAATTAAATCTATAAGTATTTTTATTAGATATTTCATAAGAAATAATTTAATAAAAATATTTATATAATCTTTTTTGTCTTGTTGAAAGACAATTACAGCAAATATTAAATATATGAAATTTTAAAACATAGGATTTATTTTTAGACAGTAGCTGCAAATTTAATTTTTTCATTAAATAAAAATAAAAAATAACTGTCTAGTTTTTTATTATTCATGATAAAATTATTGTGAATGATAAAATTAAATCTATAAGTACTTTTATTAAATATTTAATAAGAAATAATTTAATAAAAATATTTATATAATCTTTTTTTGTCTTGTTGAAAGACAATTACAGCAATTATTACAGCAATTATTATTTATATGAAATTTTAAAACATAGGATTTATTTTTAGACAGTAGCTGCAAATTTAATATTTTTATTAAATGAAAATAAAAAATAACTGTCTAGTTTTTTATTATTCATGATAAAATTATTGTGAATGATAAAATTAAATTTATAAGTACTTTTATTAAATATTTCATAAGAAATAATTTAATAAAAATATTTATATAATCTTTTTTTGTCTTGTTGAAAGACAATTTCAGCAATTATTACAGCAATTATTATTTATATGGAATTTTAAAACACTGGATTTATTTTTAGACAGTATCTGCAATTTTAATTTTATTATTAAAAAAAAATAATATAATATAACTGTCTAGTATTTTATTATTCATAATAATTTTTACAGCTATGGAAATAGTTACTTCTAACTATGATAATGAATATTAAAATTTTATTATATTTTACTATTCTATCTTCTGCAAGATTATTGTGAATGATAAAATTAAATCTATAAGTATTTTTATTAGATATTTTATAGGAAATAATTTAATAAAAATATTTATATAATCTTTTTTTGTCTTGTTGAAAGACAATTATAGCAATTATTACAACAACTATTATTTATATGAAATTTTAAAACATAGGATTTATTTTTAGACAGTTGCTGCAAATTTAATTTTATTATTAAAAAAAAATAAAAAATAACTGTCTAGTTTTTTTTATTATTCATGATAAAATTATTGTGAATGATAAAATTAAATTTATAAGTACTTTTATTAAATATTTCATAAGAAATAATTTAATAAAAATATTTATATAATCTTTTTTTGTCTTGTTGAAAGACAATTACAGCAATTATTACAGCAATTATTATTTATATGAAATTTTAAAACATAGGATTTATTTTTAGACAGTTGCTGCAAATTTAATTTTTTTATTAAATGAAAATAAAAAATAACTGTCTAGATTTTTTATTATTCATGATAAAATTATTGTGAATGATAAAATTAAATCTATAAGTATTTTTATTAAATATTTCATAAGAAATAATTTAATAAAAATATTTATATAATCTATTTTTGTCTTGATGAAAGACAATTTCAGCAATTATTATTTATATGAAATTTTAAAACATAGGATTTATTTTTAGACAGTAGCTGCAATTTAATTTTATTATTAAATAAAAAATAATATAACTGTCTAGTATTTTATTATTCATAATAATTTCTACAGCTATGGCAATAGTTACTTCTAACTATGATATTGAATATTGAAATTTTATTATATTTTACTATTCTATCTTCTGCAAGATTATTGTGAATGATAAAATTAAATCTATAAGTATTTTTAATAAATATTTCATAAGAAATAATTTAAAAAAAATATTTATATAATTTTTTTTTTGTCTTGTTGATAGACAATTACAGCAATTATTATTTATATGAAATTTTAAAACATAGGATTTATTTTTAGACAGTTGCTGCAAATTTAATTTAATTATTAAATAAAAATAAAAAATAACTGTCTAGTTTTTTTTATTATTCATGATAAAATTATTGTGAATGATAAAATAAAATTTATAAGTATTTTTATTAAATATTTTATAGGAAATAATTTAATAAAAATAATCTTTTTTTGTCTTGTTGAAAGACAATTACAGCAATTATTACAGCAATTATTATTTATATGAAATTTTAAAACGTAGGATTTATTTTTAGACAGTAGCTGCAAATTTAATTTTATTATTAAAAAAAAAAAATAATATAATATAACTGTCTAGTATTTTATAATTCATGATAATTTCTACAGCTATGGCAATAGTTACTTCTAACTATGATAAATGAATATTAAAATTTTATTATATTTTACTATTCTATCTTCTGCAAGATTATTGTGAATGATAAAATTAAATCTATAAGTATTTTTATTAGATATTACATAAGAAATAGTTTAATAATAATATTTATATAATCTTTTTTTGTCTTGTTGAAAGACAATTACAGCAAATATTAAATATATGAAATTTTAAAATACAAGATTTATTTTTAGACAGTTGCTGCAAATTTAATTTAATTATTAAATAAAAATAAAAAATAACTGTCTAGTTTTTTTTTTATTATTCATGATAAAATTATTGTGAATGATAAAATTAAATTTATAAGTACTTTTATTAAATATTTCATAAGAAATAATTTAATAAAAATATTTATATAATCTTTTTTTGTCTTGTTGAAAGACAATTACAGCAAATATTAAATATATGAAATTTTAAAACACTGGATTTATTTTTAGACAGTATCTGCAAATTTAATTTTATTATTAAAAAAAAAATAATATAATATAACTGTCTAGTATTTTATAATTCATGATAATTTCTACAGCTATGGGAATAGTTACTTCTAACTATGATAATGAATATTAAAATTTTATTATATTTTACTATTCTATCTTCTGCAAGATTATTGTGAATGATAAAATTAAATCTATAAGTATTTTTATTAGATATTTTATAGGAAATAATTTAATAAAAATATTTATATAATCTTTTTTTGTCTTGTTGAAAGACAATTACAGCAATTATTACAACAACTATTATTTATATGAAATTTTAAAACATAGGATTTATTTTTAGACAGTTGCTGCAAATTTAATTTTATTATTAAAAAAAATAAAAAATAACTGTCTAGTTTTTTTTTATTATTCATGATAAAATTATTGTGAATGATAAAATTAAATTTATAAGTACTTTTATTAAATATTTAATAAGAAATAATTTAATAAAAATATTTATATAATCTTTTTTTGTCTTGTTGAAAGACAATTACAGCAATTATTACAGCAATTATTATTTATATGGAATTTTAAAACACTGGATTTATTTTTAGACAGTAGCTGCAAATTTAATTTTTTTATTAAATGAAAATAAAAAATAACTGTCTAGTTTTTTTTATTATTCATGATAAAATTATTGTGAATGATAAAATTAAATTTATAAGTACTTTTATTAAATATTTCATAAGAAATAATTTAATAAAAATATTTATATAATCTTTTTTTGTCTTGTTGAAAGACAATTACAGCAATTATTACAGCAATTATTATTTATATGGAATTTTAAAACACATTTTTTATTTTTAGACAGTATCTGCAAATTTAATTTTATTATTAAATAAAAAATAATATAACTGTCTAGTATTTTATTATTCATAATAATTTCTACAGCTATGGCAATAGTTACTTCTAACTATGATATTGAATATTGAAATTTTATTATATTTTACTATTCTATCTTCTGCAAGATTATTGTGAATGATAAAATTAAATCTATAAGTATTTTTATTAGATATTTCATAAGAAATAATTTAAAAAAAATATTTATATAATTTTTTTTTTCTTGTTGATAGACAATTACCGCAATTATTAATTATATGAAATTTTAAAAAGTAGGATTTATTTTTAGACAGTTGCTGCAAATTTAATTTAATTATTAAATAAAAATAAAAAATAACTGTCTAGTTTTTTTTATTATTCATGATAAAATTATTGTGAATGATAAAATAAAATTTATAAGTACTTTTATTAAATATTTCATAAGAAATAATATAATAAAAATATTTATAAAATCAATTACAAATGTAATATTTTAATAATAATATTAATATAATTAATAATATAATTTAAAATATTAAAATAATAAGAAGTGAAGCTAATATATTAAACCAAAAAAAAAAAAAAAAAAAAAAAAAAAAAAAAAAAAAAAAAAAAAATAAAAAAATAAAAAAATAAAAAAATAAAATAAAATAAACCAAAACAATAAAAAATAGAAAATAAAATAAAGAAAAAATAAAGAAAAATAATAAAAATTACAAATGAAATTTAAAATTAAAATAAAATAAAATTCAAGAAAAAATAAAACTACAAGAAAAAAATGGAAACAAGAGAAAATCTTAAAAAAAAAAAAAAAAAAAAAAAAAAAAAAAAAAAAAAAAAAAAAAAAAAAAGTTTAAAGACTGACAAAAAATAAAAAATAAAATAATAGTAAATAAAATTGGATTCTAATCTACTGCTCTTTAATTTTAGACAAATTGTAAAAGATGGAAACACAAATACCTAATTATGGATTGCCATTTCTTAGCCCTAGATCTAATAAAAATTAAATATATAAAATAAACCAAAATAAATCAAAAAAAAAAAAAAAAAAAAAAAAAAAATTCTATATATATATTATTATTAATGGTCATATTTTACATTAAATTTTTATATATAAAGAAAATTAATTAAAAAAAAATTAAAAAAAAAAAAAAAAAAAAAAAAAAAAGAAGAAAATACTAATAATAAAAATAAAATAAATAAAAATGAGAGTTAAAATTTAAAAAAAAAAAAGTATTGAATAAAAAGTTCATGTGGTGTAAAAATATTTTGCTTTATATTAATATATATATTTTTTAATTTTAATATTTTATTTAATATTTTATTTGACCTTAATATTTATTTGAAATTTTATATTTAATTGAAATATAATTAATAAATTTTTATATATTTAATATGTATAAGTTAATTTATTTTTTGTATTTTTCAGTATTGTTTCATTATTCAAATCTAATTTTTAATATACATATATAAAATATATAAAATATATAAAATATATAAAATATATAAAATATATATATTTAGTAAAATAATAATTAAATTTATTTTTTAATTATTAGTTATTAATTTTCTTTATCACTTGATGACATACCTTTAAAATATTTAATATAAAAATAAAAAATATATGATATTAAAAATATTATTAAAATTATTATTCCTTTTATAATTTTTATTTTTATTTTTATTTTTATTATTACTTTTACTTTTACTTTTTTTTTTTTTTTTTTTTTTTTTCATTTTATTTTTTGTGTAATGAATATAATAATATTCATTATATTAAGCTTTAATAAATATAATATTTATATTTTATATTTTAATTTTCTTTGCTTTTATTTTTATATATTTTTTTATTATTGTTTAAATTCTGTTTCTATATATACTCTAATAAACTAAAAACTTATGACTTTTAGATAATCAACAATAAATAATAAATAGCTTCAGTGATGCGATAATGTTAAAATTTGTTAACAATTTTATATAGGGTATATATGAAAAAAAATTTATTTTGTCTTTTTTGTACTTTTTATTTTTATTTTATTTTTATTTTTTTTTTTTTTTTTTTACTTTATTTCTATAAAAGAAATATTTTTATTTAATTGAATCGTCATTGAAATATATAAAAAAATAAAAATAATATAGATTTGCAGAGATATTACATGTATAAAATAAAATAAATTGTCGTAAAAATTGTATAAAGTATGTTGAAATAAAAATGATATAAAAATAAATAAAAGTTTTATTAAAACATTTATATAACTATAAAAATTTTTTTAATTATTAAAATTAAAAAATATTAACATGCGGAAAAATTAATTTATATATAAATGGTTAAAAATAAACATGATATTTGTTTTATATATTATATATTATATATATTTATTATTGTTTTAATTTAATTACTAAACATATTACTATTTTTCTTTTAATATTTTATTTTTCATTTTTTTTATTTTTTAAAAAGTATATATTTATTCCTTTAATTCAAATAATTTTTTATTTTTTTTTTTTATACTTAAAAAAAAGTAAAATAAAATAAAATAATGTAAATAGTAATTTAAAAATAAGAAAGATTGAAATTTTAAATAATAATAATAATAATAAAAATAAAAATTTTTACAAAAAAAAAAAAAAAAAAAAAAATTTTTGAAAATGTTAACTAAATTGCCAAAAGCAACAGATATTAAACTTATTGCAACTGGTAATCTTTTATAATATAGACATTTGATATTATGTGAATTGGTGTTTTTTTTTTTTTTTTTTTTTTTTTTTTATCAAAATGAAATTTGAAATTTTGACTTTACAGAATTTATGTATATTTTAATATCTATTTGATATAAATAAATTAAAATGGTTGGGATTTTTAGTATTAATTTTAAAAACAATTGAATTTAAATAATAAATTAATAAGTTTTCATAAATTTCTTTCTTTCTCTTTCTTTCTTTTCTTTTTTTTTTTTTTTTTTTTTTTTTTTTTTATTAAAAATATAGAAATGTTATCAAAATCAAAATTTTAAATTAGTAATTTTTTTCTTTATAACAGATTATTTTTATTTTAATAATTAATGATAAAAATTTAATTACCTTTTTTTATTTGTAGAGTAAATTTTATTATTTACAAGTGCATCTTTCAAAAAAATATTTATAATTCACTTTTATATTTTTCATACTTTATATAAACTTTATATTTAGACATCATATTAATATATATATATTTTATATTATAAAAATTATTTCTATATATTATATTAAAAAAAATTTTTTTTTTTTTTTTTTTTATTTTTATCATTATAATATACATATATATTTTTTCAAAATATAATTATAAGATATTGACGGTACTTTATTAAATCCTCATGGTAAAATTTCGGAGAAAACAGCACTTGTTATTAAAAAGGTTTTAAAAAAATATCCAAATCTTTATTTTGTTTTGGCTAGTGGTAGATCTAGACCTGCCACCACTGATATTTGTGAAACACTTAATATTGTCGATCGACCAAAAACCGAATCGATACTGTGTAATGGATGCATAATATATGATTCTTTTGGTAATATTATATGGAAAAATACCATACCAGTAGATTTTATCGTTAAATGTCATGATCTTTTTAAAGATAGTTATTCTAATAATTTATTATATTCAAGTGGTGATGATGCTTTTATGTTCGATGAACATTGGGCTAAAATTGCTCGTGATAGATACCAGGAGCAAACTGTTATTGTAGATAAAGAAGAATATATTGAAAAAGTTAAATCAGGAGAATCAGAAGTCAATAAAGTATGCTATATGGTTAAAAATCCATCCGAAGCTGAAGGTAAATTAATAATTCAATTATTTAAATAACTATTCATTATTTATTTAACATTATTATTATAAATATTATTAAAATGATTAAAACTATTATTATTATTATTATTATTATTAAGTATTAGTATTTAATGCATTATTCATTATTCATTATTTATTATTCCTTATTTACTATTCTTTATTTATTGATTATAATTTATTATTTGTTTGTTCATTTATTCATTCATTTATTCATAATGTATTATTTAATCAATAATACATCAATAAAAAAACAAACAAACAAACAAACAAAAAAAATTAATGGATATTAGAAATACAAAAATCAATTGAACATTTAAGAGAGGAATATAACCTAGAATGTACTTATTCAACAGGAATTTTTTTAGATTATATGCCAGATCAAACGAATAAAGGTAGTAGTATAACTCAATTACTTAAAATTTTAAATATATCTAAAGAAGAAGTTTTAGCTTTTGGAGATGCCAATAATGATATTGCTCTTCTTAATAATGTGGGTTGGCCAGTAGCCATGGGAAATGCCACCGAGAAATTAAAATCCCATGCCAAAATAGTTACCAAGTCCAATGCAGAAGATGGACTAGCTTATATTTTAGAAAACATATTTTTAAATGAAACATAAATAAATAAATAAATAAATAATAATAATAATAATAATAATAAATAGCAATAATAATAGTAATATACAGGAATTAATTAAATATATATATGCGTATATATGTAAATATAATATTGTAAATTATATCATTTAAATATAATATTTTATTTTTACATTTAAACATAAAAGAAAAAAAAAAATTTTTTTTTTTACACAATATTATTATGAATTATAATTGATAATAATAGGATAAGTTATATAATGTAAATATGTTTTATTTATAATTATTAATTTAATATTCATATTTCTAAATAAATTTAAAAAAAAAAAATGTAATGATTTAACCATGAGATAATAATCATATTCACATATATATTTTATTTA
>JACVTC010000030.1:545000-590000 GCA_016946835.1 Neocallimastix lanati (nom. inval.) | reverse complement strand
ATTGCCCTGGAAAATGCACCACAAATTAATTAGTATAAATAAAGTAAAAAATTCATGCATTATTAAATCTTTGTAATTACCATAATAAGAATAAAATATATTAAAAAATTTAAACCTTAAAAACCTTAATTCCAATAATATATATATTATATATCTACTAATATTATATATATATTTCTGTTATTTACTATACTAAAAATAATAATAAAATAAAATGAAATAAAATAAAATGAAATAAAAAAAAAAAAAGACTTGCACATATGGGTACCCATCTCCCATATGGCCTTACAGTTATTAATTAACTATAAGGTGATGAGTTATTGGCATACTGTAACAGCTTCGCCACTCTCAATCGTCGTTACACACTGCCCGGAGATGCATTCCTAACGTTCCTACATATATCTCTATTGACCACGAGCATCAGAACGGAATCATTAACTCCTCCCTAGTGGGTGTAATCATTGGCGATTGGAAATTTTACAATCATCATGGTCTATGCTTCAATTCAAAGCGTAGTATCAGAGTTGGGTGAAATAATCATTTGAGGGAAAGCCTTATGAATATCACGTGTGATCTCATGATATCCCAGAATAGAAACCTCATCCGATTATTTTGGTGCCATGCCGAGGATTCGAACCCCGGCCTCTACAGTAACCTGTATCGTCCTAACCGACTTGTACCAATATGGCTAAAATGAAATAAAATGAAAAATAATAATAAAATTATTATTATTAATTATTTTAAAAAAACTTTTATTCTAATTTAACTAAAATTTTAATTTATTTTATTTTATTATTATTATTATTATTATTATTATTATTATTTTTTTTAATATTTAAACATCCAATAAATATTTTTTTTTCTCCATTCCTTTCTTTTCATACTTTAAAATAGATTCATTAATAAAGGAATAATGAGTACAGAATTACCTGACCCTTCCAAAATTAAACTCATTACAACTGGTATTTATTCATAAGATGTTTATTCCATTTTAATATAATATTTTATCAATTGAATTTTAAATTTTAAAATTTAAATTTTCTAAAAAAAAAAAAAAAAAAAAAAAAAAAAAAAAGGTTATAGTATAATTATAAATATAAATAAATATTTATAGATATTTTATAAAAATCATATATATATTTAATTGAAATTGATAATATGAAATAATAAAAATATAAAAATATATATATGAGGAATAAAAAAAAAAAATATTTTAAAATATATATATATATTTTGTTTTATTATTACTATAATTTATACCTTTAAATTCACTTAATCTCTCATTGTTATCTTTTTTATTATAATATTTTTTTTAATAAAAATATAATCATAATAATAAATTATTTTTTTTTTAAAAAAAAAATTCATAATAAATTAACTTAAATTAAAAAGACCTTGATGGTACCCTCATTAATCCACAAGGAGACATTTCTCAAAATACCAGAACAATTATTAAAAAGGTTTTAAAAAAATATCCAGATCTTCATTTTGTAATTGCTACGGGTAGAGCAAGACCCGCCACTGCAGACGTTCGTGAAAAACTTGGTATTACGGAGAGACCCAATACAGAATCATTACTTTTAAACGGTTGTATTATCTATGATTATAAAGGAAATATTATATGGCAAAATACGTTACCTACAGAGTTTGTCCTTCAATTTCATAATTTATTAAAAAATTATCCAAAAGAAGACTATTTCTACTCTTCAGAAGATGATGCCATCATGTTTAATGAGGAGTGGGCTAGAAGATCTCGTGAAAACTATCACGAAAATACTATTGTGGTAGATAAAGAAGAACATATAAAAAAAGTGGCATCTGGAGAAACAAAAATTAATAAATTATGTTTTATTGTTACTGACAGTGAAGATAATAAAAGTAAGTTTTATATATATATATATATTTATTAATATATAATAGTAAGAATTTTATACATATCTTATTACATTTTTTTTTTTTTTTATTATATTCAAATATATTATATTCAAATATATTTATATATTTTTAATATAATATTGATGATAATTATACTCTATTTTAACATTGATAAATTGATAAAATATTTAATATCATTATAGAAATCATTATTATCATTGTCGTTATTATTGTTATTAAATATAATATATATATATATTTGTAAATATTTTTAATACTAATGTTCATATTAATAATATTTATTTATTTATTTATTATTATAATTTTAATCTATAATCTTATTATTTTTAATTATTATTACTATTATTAAATATTTATATATAATATGTTATATATAAAAAGAAATTAAGGAACAATTGATTGAAATGAGTAAACCTTATAATTTAGAATATGCCTATTCCACCTCCTTCTTTTTAGAATTTATGCCACCTCAAACGAATAAAGGTACTGGATTAACTCATCTTATTCAAAGTTTAAATATTTCAAAAGATGAAGTTCTTGCCTTTGGTGATGCTGGTAATGATGTTGATCTCTTAAAGAATGCAGGATGGCCAGTAGCCATGGCCAATGGGACTAAAGAATTAAAAGCCGTATCAAGGATTGAAACGAAGTCCAATGAAGAGGATGGTGTAGCCTACTTATTAGAAAAGATATTTTTATGAGAAGAAGAATAAAAAATAAAAAATAAAATAAAGATAAAAAAAAAAAAAAAAAAAAAAAAAAAAAAGATAACTATTATGAAGTTTATAATTTTTTTTCTTTTTGCAAAAAAAAATATAGAAGAAAAAGAAAAAGACAACAATAATAATAATAAAAAAAGTATAAATAAATAAAAAAAATAAAAAAGTATAAATAAAAAAAATAATAAAAAATTTGATTATGAAGTTCCCTACAAATAAAAATAAAAATATACTTAAAAAAAAAAAAAAGAATAATAATAAAAATAAAAATTAAAATAAAAATAAAGTAAAAATTATCTAATTTTTTTTTTTTTTTTTTCTTTTTTTTTTTTTTTTTTTTTTTTTTGTTTTTGTTTTTAATAGTTAAATTTTTTACAAGTCCTATAAATTAAAAATAATATATAAATACGTGGATGAATAGATATTTAATAAATAAAATTTATAATAAAGTAGAAAAATAAAAAATAGTAATATATTTAAAAAGAATATAGTTAAAAAAAAAAAAAAGAAATAAATATATAACATTTATAACTTATAATAGAACGTAATGCCCTAATATTCATTTCATATAAAATGTATTTATATATATAATGTACAAAAACAACAATAAGTTGAAGGATTATGATAATATTATAATCATCTCTAAATTACACTTTTTTTTTTTTTTTTTTTTTTTTTTTTTTTTTTTTTTTCTGTTTTATAAAAGACAATTTTATTATTGAAATATTCTTATTTTACTTCTTTTTTTTATTAGCTTATTTTATATGGCATAATAAATTTACTATTCAAACCTATGCTAATATATATATATATAAATTATCTAATGATATTAATGATTTTATTGAAAAATATGGAATAATATTAACAAATATATTTTTTTTTAAAATATCCTTTTTTCAATAGTTTAAAATAATTAAAACGTAATAAGCATTTTTTTTTTCAATTAAATTTAAATCGATCTAATATAATATTGAATAATAAACTTTTTTTTTTTTTTTTTTTTTTTTTTTTAATAAGATTTTTTAATAAATTTTGATCAAACTTTTTCCATATTAAAAATGCATACATTTAATTATTAAAGCAATCTTAATATTTAAATAACTTTAATAATAATAATAATAATTGTAATTATTATAAAAAGAAAAAAATTTTTTTTTTAAAAAAAAAAAAAATCAAAATTAAGATTGAAATTAAAGATCATTCTATAGATATGAAAAAAAATATTTCAAATGAGTATTTAGAAGTAAAAAGATGAATAATATCTTATTATAATATATATATATATATTTTAAAGTCATTTATATCTATATAAAACATTATTCCACATATGAAGTCTTTCCAATTATTATTTTGGTTGATAGCACTCGGGACTAATACACATAAGGGTTCTAAATCGATCCATCGACTACCTCCTGAATTTATATGGGGTGGTTTTCATCCTCTCAGGGTATTTTTCTCTCAAAATGAAGTTGGTCTTAGTTCTCTATGATAAGTATTTCTGTTGCAAGGCTATATAATTACTAGTGCAGAGTGTGATAGGATTAGTATAGTTGTTCCTCCCTCGATGATGGTTTAAAAGATCACTGAAAAGAAAGTCCATGGTATAAAGCAGTGTATAGAGAATGCCTTTCATATGAGTCTTGCTTATAGAGAGGTCCGTTTCATCGCCATAACAGTATGACTAAGGATCCAATGAGAGTCTGATACTTTTAGAGGAGAGACCGGGAGCCCTATTGTCCTTCCTCTTCGTTAATCTCAGACTTAAAAACAAATAATATTTAATAAAAAACAAGTATATGATAATAATAATAATTATGAGATTGAAATTAAATATATTTGTAATAATAATAAATTAATAAATTCTTTTTTTGGTTAATTTGTAAATTTGTAATTTAAATATAAAATAATTCCAAAAACTTTAAAAAAAACTTTAAATTAATAATTAAATAATTTAATTATAATAGATTTTATTTAAACATTATATATATTATATAGACCATTAAGAATATTAACATTTATTTATTTATTATTCATTTATTAATAATAAATACTCTTTTTAATTAATTAAATAATTAATTAATTATTTATTTATTCAATTATTTATCATGTATTATTTATTAATACTCTTTTTATTTATCATTTATCATTTATTATTTATTATTTATTATTTATTGTTTATTATTTATTATTATTTATTATTTATTATTTATTATTTATTATTATTTATTATTTATTATTATTTATTATTTATTATTTATTATTCAATTATTTATTATTTATTATTTATTATTTATTATCTATTATTTATTATTTATTATTTATTATTTATTATTTATTATTTATTATTTATTATTTATTTATTTATTATTTATTTATTTATTATTTATTATTTATTATTTATTATTTATTATTTATTATTTATTATTTATTATTTATTATTTATTATTTATTATTTATCTATACATTTATTTAGTTTGGTTTAGTCATTTAAAAAAGCAATTCCATTTATATTAAAATATATTAAAAATTTATATACATATTCAATAAAATAATATAATTAATATAATTAATATGTAGAATTATATATTATTTTATATTTTATTTGTAATTATTCATATATATATGAGACTAATGGCATTTTAAATTAAGATTTTTATGTCATTATTAAATTTATTTATTTAGTTAATTAATTATTCATACATTGATTTAGTTAAATAGATAAAAAAGGAAATCATTTTTTTATAATGGAAAAAAATAAAAAAAAAGCAACTAAAAAAGGAAATCATTTTTTTTAATGATGGCAAGCACCTTTACCTCATATCTTTAATACTGCTGCTTATCTCTTAGGGAGGAACGGCTCATAACTAGAAATTATAAAAACTTATTCATACATTAAATAATTGAATAATAATTAATAAATAATAAATAATAAATAATATATAATAAATAATAAATAATAAATAATATATAATAAATAATAAATAATAAATAATATATAATAAATAATAAATAATAAATAATAAATAATAAATAATAAATAATAAATAATAAATAATAAATAATAAATAATAAATAATAAATAATAAATAATAAATAATAAATAATAAATAATAAATAATAAATAATAAATTATAAATAATAAATAATAAATAATAAATATATAATAAATTATAAATAATAAATAATAAATAATGGAATAATAAAATAATAAATAATTAATGTTTTTTATTGTTTATTTTTGCTATAAAAAATTAGTAATAATTTAAAATAATTTAATTATATTAAAGATTATTAGGGATAATATGACAATAATATTAATAAAATAAGTAAAATATAGTACATTTATAATATAATATTTAATAATTAGATAATAAATAGTAAGTAGTAAATAATAAGTAATAATTATTTATTATTTATTATACATAAAAAGTTTTAAAACAAAAGATATTAGATACTAGTGTTTAATAAAAAACCTTCTTATAATATACTCTCTTTATACAAAACGTTCTTATTGAAAATAAAAATAAAGTTTACTTCTTATTTATTAATAGCTAATGAAGTATTATTATTTATTCTTTATTATTATTTATTATTTATTATTTATTAATTACTATTTATTAATAAATACTCTTTTATTATTTATTATTTATTATTTATTAATAAATATTCTTTTTTATTATTGATTATTTATTTATTTTATTTATTATTATTTATTATTAATTATTCAATTATTTATTTATTAATAAAAAAAGAGTTATGACGAACAAGAATTACATGTTATTAAATTATTAAAAAGAAAATCATAAGAAAAGATTTTTATATTACAATTAATTAATTAATTTAATTAATTTAAATATGTTCTTCAATATCTTTTATTTATTTATTTACTTATTTATTTATTTATTTGATTTTATTCATCTACTTATTTATTTACTTAATATTTATTTATCTACTTATTTATTTTTAATTAAATTTTTTATATATAATATTTTTTCTTCATATTTACTAAAACTAAAATATAAAGATAGTCAATTATTCATTATTTATAATTCATTATTTATTACTAATATTAAGACTATTTAATAAATAAATATATAAATATTAAATAAATAAATAATAAATAATAAATAAATAAATATTAAATAAAGGATATGAATAATATATATAAAATATAAACGTTAGTATATAATTTAATTATTTATTTATATTAGTGTACATTGTAATATATGAAATATAATCCTTAATTTAACCAAGAGTAGATAAATAAAAAAAATTTTTTTATAATATGATTTAATTAAAAGAGAATCGATTTTGATATTTTTACATATATAAAAATAATATAGAAATTTTATATTTAAATATATATGAAATAAAATTCAAAATATAATCATATATATTAATTTCAATTGGAAATTTTTTTTACTTTCATCATTTTTGGAATAACGAAATAAAAATATTATATATTATAATATATATTATTATATAATATGTTAAATGTATTAACTATAATCAATAATAGAATAGAATAAATTGACAATTTATTATCTATAAAATATTTAATTTTAATTATATTGTAATATATGTTATCTATATATATAATAGACAAAAAAAAAAGTTTTTTTTCTGTATTTATTAATAAATAAATAAATGAATAATTGAATAATAATAATTGAGATAATAAATAATAAATAAATGAATAAATAAATAAATAAATAAATAAATAAATAAATAAGGATTTCTTTTATTCATTATAAAAAAAAAAACATTTTCTTTTTATGATAATTTATAAAAAAATTTTATATTATATATTATAAAATATATATTCAATATATAATTTACCATATATAAAATTTATAATGATCAATATATAAAATATATAATAGAATAACAAAAAAAAATTTTTTTTTACTGTAATTAAATAAAAAGAAAACTTTTTCGCTTTTCCTTTTTTTTTTTCTTCAAAAAGAAATTTTTTTTTTTATTATTAGATTGAAACTTTATTAAATTACATTAATAATAAAAACAGCTTTAATTCTATATTTATGGGAAATAATTAAATAATTTACATAGATTAGAAAATAGAAAAATAAAAAAAAAACAAATTAATATTAAAAAGATAACATTTTGAAAATAGTCTATTAATATAACAATAATTCAAAAATTGTCTTTTTAAAAATAGAAAAAAAAAGTAGTAAAACAATACATAACACTTAAAAACTTTTTTTTTTAAAAAAATAGTACATAATATTTGTTTTTTTTGTTTTTTTATTTTTGTTTTTAAAGAGGAAAAACGAAAGAATTTTTTTATTTTTTATTGAATATTACAAATAAAGCATAGTTTTGCTATAAATTTTATTTATTTTCTTTAAATAATATTATAGAGTATTCAAATTAAATAATAAAACTATAAATATAAACATTTTATTACAATTAGGAATTTACACTTAGTTTTATTATTTATATAAAAAAATATCAAAAATATAAAATTAGTACTTATAAAGCAATAAACAAGTATTGTTTAAGAAATAAATAAAAAAAGTAGTCATCATTATTAGAAATAAAGATTTAATCTAATAACTATTAGAAAAAAAAAGATATATAAAAAATAAATTGAAAAGAAAATTTATTAAATATATTTTGAAAAATTCAAATAGCAAAAAAAAAAAAAAAATTAAAATAAAATAAATTAACAATAAAACAAAAAAATATTTTTCTTTAAATTAAATAAAGGAAATAAAAAGAAAAACAAAAATAAAATAAAAAGAATTTAAAAAAATTCATAACAAATAAAATAACTAAAAAAAAAAAAAAAAAAAGAGCCTAATTAAGAAAAAAAGAAAAAAATAATAAATTTCTTTTTTAGAAAATAGTTAAAATAATTCTTTAAAAATATAAAATATTATATTATTGTTTTTATATATATTTTTTAATTATAAAAATATTTATAATAAAAATAATAATTTAATTTTTATTTTAAAAAATTAGATTAACTTTTTACATAAGAAGAAAAAGATTGAAAAATCTTCAAATTTATTATTTTAATATTTATTTAATTTTATTTTTTTATTATATATTTTTTAGTTTATAGTATTTTTATTATCACATTTTTTTTAATAAAATTAATTTGTATATATATATATAATTAGAACAAATTAACGTTTAATTTTTATTTTTAATAGTTTTATTTTAGTATTTTAATATTTTATTAATAATTATCGAATATTCAAAACTTTAAACAATTTTTTTTTTAAAAAAACAAACAAAAAAATATATTTATTTAGATTATCAAATTTAATTTTTCATTAATTATCATATTTTCATTTTTAATATATTAAATCTCATTATTTATATAAATCATTAATATTAAATACAAAATTTAAGGATAAAAGTATTACTAAAAAAAAAAGAAGAAAGAGAAAATTAAATTTAAAAATATATATTGTTAAATAGTAATTGATTAAAAGAAAGAAATAAACGACTTAAAAAAATGGTCAAGGAAAACACTGAACAACCTACATTAACTTCCACTCCTTCTAATTCCAATCTTAAGGAAAAGAAGGTTAATAATACTAAAAAGTTAAACAAAAGAGTAAGTTTCTTTAATGAATTTTTGTTTATACTTTAAAAAAAATTAAAGATTGTTCATTTTTATTCTTTAAAAATTAAAAGATTTTTTTTTTATTATTGTTATTCATTTATATTTTTAAAAAAACTGATAAAACATTTTATTAATTAAATATTTTTTTTCTTAAAAAATATATATATATAACAATTAGAGAAGTAAGATGAAGTTAAATAAGAAAAAGAGCTTAGTTGAATTAACAAAACAAGAATTAGATCTTCAAAAAGAAATTCTTGAAAAATGGGAAAGTACAAACAAAAGTATTAAAGGTGCTCTTGAAAAGGGTAGAGAAGCTGATATTTATACTTCATCTTTAAAGGCTATTATTACCTATGTCGTCATGAAAAAAATGTTTTTAGAAGTTAGAGAAATTTTAAAGGAAAGTCCAGTTGAAAGTTTAAGTACTAGTTTTGTCATTAGATTTATTCAAAAGGCTAAGGAATTTGGTAACCCATTTGAAACCGATGATGAACACACTGCTTTAATTTTAGTTTCTCTTCGTTACCATTTAGAACCATATACTATTGCTGGTGCTGCCTGGAAATTAGCCGAAGGTGATATTAACAGAGCTCTAGCTCTTATATGTCCAAAACATTATGCTATGAAAAACAGAGATTTTGAATTTGTTGGTCAAGAAGCTGCTTATTTAAGAGCTTATTGGAAGGGTGGCATAAAACTTAATGATCCTGATGATGAAAAAATGGAAAAATTAGCTGCTATTGCTGATACTTTTGATGACAGTTTAATTACCGTATGGAAACGTCTTTACTCTTGTGTCAACAAATCAAACAACCCTATGGGTGTTAATCAGTTTGTAAATATTTTAGGTGGTTTATCCTTAAATGGTTATTGGTCTTCAGAAACTTTAATTGAACTTATTCATAGAGTTTTAACTTTAGATTGGTTGGATAATCGTTTTGGTGATTCTGGTAGAGTTGTTAGTCGTATTTGGAAGAGACTCTATTCTACTTCAAACAATGTTATTAACCGTGAAGAACAAAAACAAAGAGAAATTGCTGATGATGAATTATTAAAGAGTGGTTTTAAGGAATTGAAGCTCTCTAGAACTGGTTTAACTCTTGATGATACTGTTATTGGGGCTAACAATAAGAAAATTTCTACCTTGAATGAATTAGAAAGAAAACGTGAATTCGTTGAACGTCTTAGCATTGCTTGTGAATTAACTCCATATAAGAAGAATGAAATTGCTATGTATTTTGACTTACCAGAATTATATGGTGCTGCTGCTCATTACGTTATGGTTGACGAAGATCCATTAATTAATCAATTCCTTCGTTACTGTGGTCCATGTAAGAAATATCCAATTCATTATGCTCGTGAAGCTCTTGGTATGACAGACTATCACTTAACAAAGACATTAGATATGCTCGCTTGGTGGAAGGAATATCGTAACCCATTCATTATCTCTGCCGATAAATTCTGGGAATTGGCTCTTCAAACTTGTGATTTAGATGAAGAAATTATTTATGAAAACTATGGTAATATTGATGATTTCCGTGGATTAATGAAGGAATTAATAAAGAATGAATCTTTCCGTTGTAAGGAAGAACTTGAAAGTGAAGAAAAGAAATTCCGTAAGGTTTTCACTCTTTTAGCTAATGGTGGTGTTGAAGATAGCAGTAAAACTTATTCCACTAAAAGTACTAATAGTAGTACTACTAGTCAAGAAGAAACTGATGACAATAAACCATCTTCTGGTGTTTACAGACCACCAAGTAAACGTGGTCTTTACGGTTTAACTCATGCTTCTATTATTCATAAGCGTCATTCCATGAACTTTAATAGAAAGGATTCTTTCAGTGAAGATACAACTGAATTACCAAAAACTTCTTCTGAACTTTTAGCTTCTTCTGAAAGCTTAGGTATTAGTGAAAGTGAAGGTGCAGCTGCAGATCAATTATTTGGAAATGATGAAGCTGATAATTCCGCTGCTTCTCTTTTAAATTAAGCACCTTAGTTATTTTTTTTCTATATCTTAATAATTATTTCTTCTCTTTTCTTTTTTTTTATATATAAAAAAAAATCTTATTCTATTTTTTTCTCTTTTTACTTTTCTATTTTTATTTAAAATAATTTTTTTTAATATTTATCGATGAGTTTTTTTTTTTTTTTTAATTTAAAAAAAATTATAAAAAAAAACATGAAATCCTAATAGACGAAATAAAAATATAATAAAGAAGTGATAGAGATAACCCTAAAATAAAAGTAAGTATAGATTAATTATAAACAATCATAAATTAAAGTAAATATATTAATCATAATGATAAGAAAATATATATATATAAAAGTAATAATATTAATCTTTTAAATTTATTATTATTATTTATATTATTATATACAATATTTATATATATAGCTCAAAATTTAAAATCTTTCTTAATAATATATGATTTTTTTTTTTTAAAAAATTTAATAAAAAAAGGAAATTACAGACAGTAAAAGTTATATACAAATAGAAGAAAATTATAAAGTAAAACAATTTAGCATCAGTGATTTTAATAATGTAAATAAAGAAACTAATATATAGAGAGATCATATATAGAACAACAACAAAAAAAAAAATCATATTATTTTAAGAATTACATGAAACGGATCATTAATGTTAAAAAAAAAAAAATTAAAAAAAAAAAATAGGAAAGGAAAAAGAAAATTTTACAATTAAATATTTTTTAAATTTAACTTTTTTTCTTTTTAAAAAAAAATAATAATATTTTATTAAATATATATTTGGTAATATCTTTTATCTACTTAAATTATGTATAAAACAATATCTCATCATGTATATATTTTAGTATTATTATTTTTATTTTATTTTATTTTATTTTATTTTTCATTTTAAGTTAAAATTTTAAACAATATTTTAAACATTTTCTATTATAAAAATAAGGTAAAAAAAATTGAATAGTAATAGAAAAGAAAATAATATATATATATATTTATATAATATTTTTTTATTATTATTATTATTCATTTTTTAAGCTTTTTCCTTATTTTAATTTTATAATTTTCTTTTTTCTTCTTTATTTGAAAGAAAAAAGAAAAAAAAATTTTTTTATTTTTCATCTTCATTTTATACTTACTTATTTACATACATAATAATCGCATATTATAATAATTTTAATAAAAAAAAAAAAAAAAAGATAGAAATAATAAAAAAAAAATTTTTTTTATTTTTATTTTGTGTTTACTTTTAATTTCTATTTATTTATTTATAAATAATAGTGTCAAGAAAGAAAAAAAAGAAAAAAAAATGACCTTATTACTTATAATATATATATATATATATACTCATTTTAATTCAATTTTTAATCCTATTCTTTTGGTGGGACTTTAGTTTTAAATGAGCTACATTTCGATAGTGGGGAACAGAGACAATTGAATGAACTACTTTTCAAAGGTTCATCTGAGTCACCTGTTCCAAAAATTGTGGGCTTGGCGGAATTCTTAACAAGTGCAATACCTATCATTAGTAGTTCGTTTGAGCTATTATTTGATAGGTATTGCAAAATACCAAACTTATCCAAGAGCGTCGACGTCGTACTGATAAGGCATAATGATAATACAGGATCGTCATCTATTGCTACGAAGGATGAATCTCTCCCTAGTAGTTCAATAAATGATGAGTTCGGGGAGAGTTTAGTGGACACCACACTATCTATTTTAAAGATGTTACTTCTAGGTTTTATTTCTTTTTTATTTGATAGGAAGGGAAAAATTCCCGCATAGTACAACTTGCCGAAATACATAGTATTTTCGAGCTTTTTTATTTTTTTATTTTTTAATTTTTTATTTTTTAATTTCAAATGTACTTTTCACCTACATGTATTTTTTAAAATAAAATTAATAAAGTTTTGGAAGTGTATTCTCTTCCCTGTCTAAAAAAAAAAAAAAAAAAAAAAAAAAAAAAAAAAAAAAAAAATGAGCTATGTTGTGGTGGACTCTTTGCAGGTGATATTGTTCTATGCGCACCGTCAAGAACTAAGTTAAAAAAAAATGCTTAAGAAGGTTCCATTTAAGAAGATTATAATTAGCTCCTATGTACTTAGTAAAGTCTCTTACTTTGCACCTTTACTTGGTTCAAATAAAGCGAGAACAAATAATACTCAGAAATTAATTAATAAAGGATTAAGATGGATTGCAGGTTTACAAAAAGCCAAATCTTTTATTAAAGTATATTCTATTTCAAAAGATTTAAATATTACTCCATTGTCAGCTAAGTGGGCATTGTCTCAAGTCAAATGTTTTGATAAATGGAAAGATTCAAAATTGTATTATTTCCTATTTAGTTAATAATATTCCAAAATCTAGAAAATATACATGGACGAAAGAAAGTAGAACTCTTAAACGTAAACTAGAGAAAAGAGGTAATAACGATAATATAATCAAGGATTTTTATTAGAAAAGAGATATAAAAATCAATTCTATTAAAGCTGAATTTTATTACAAAAATAGATTCGAAGAAACATCAAAATTTATTAAAACTTTGTTATGAATATCCTGATCTTTCATTATGGTTTCTATTGGCTATTGAGAGCACGAAAGCGGATATAGATTAGATGCTAGAATTGTCAAAGCTGCAAAAAAATAATAGATCAAATGTGTCCTAATTTTTGTCCCTTGTTGTAAAAGTAATAAACAATGGATAAAGCATTGGTTAATTGATTGTTCATTTTTTCAATCATAATCGTAGTAAAATTAATGATAAAATTTTATTTTTATATAATGCTTTTTACCGTGGCAACCTAACAAATGATATAGTTAATAGTAGTAATGATAATAGCAACAGTAATAATAGTAATAGTAATAATAGTAATAGTAATAATAGTAATAGTAATAATAGTAATAGTAATAATAGTTATAGTAATAATAGTTATAGTAATAATAGTAATAGTAATAATAGTAATAGTAATAATAGTAATAGTAATAATAGTAATAGTAATAATAGTAATAGTAATAATAGTAATAGTGATAATAGTTATAGTAATAATAGTAATAGTAATAATAGTAATAGTAATAATAGTAATAGTAATAATAGTAATAGTGATAATAGTTATAGTAATGTTAGTAATAGTATTGAAAATAATGTATATGTTGATTCTAGTGTGTGTAAAAAAGTGTTTAATTTCCTTCTTGGAGGTCGAAGTATTAATAATAGTACAAGGGAATGGGAGGATCTATTTAAGTGCCAGATGAAATCAGGTGCTTATTCTGATACTCCATTCTTGGTGGTTACTGCGGCTCTTCTTCAATCGATTATACCTATTGCTATTGGCCAACAATGGTCTTTGTTCAATAGGTTCAAATCAAATCGTACTACTACTACCAAGAGCGTCAATGCTGAAGTAAACAGTAAGACAGGCCAGCAAGGCTAGCGCTACCAATGAAGATCATAATTTTGTATCTTAAAATTAGGATTAACATTGTGAAGTCAAAATTAATTATTAAACTCCAGTATAATGATGCCCTTGTGAAGTCTTACAGATATTAATTAAATGAAACTAGAATATATATTATACCATTATTTTATTTTATTTTGTGTTTTTTTTTTTTTGTTTATTTTTTATCTTTTTTTTTCTTTTTATTACATGTATTTTATCAAATATTTAATTAATAAAGATGAAACAAGTTTGCTGCCGTTAAAAAAAAAAAAAAAAAAAAAAAAAAAAACTTTTCAAAGGTTCATCTGAGTCACCTGTTCCAAAAATTGTGGGCTTGGCGGAATTCTTAACAAGGGCAATACCTATTATAAGTAGTTCGTTTGAGCTATTATTTGATAGGTATTCCAAATTACCAAACTTCATAATCATCGGATGGTTTATTATTTTTATTATCACCGACGTAAGTAAAATAACGACCAACATTATTAACAACTGTACTATTGCCACAATATGAAACGCGCCAAACCATGTTGGACCTATATATTTTGAATATTCTTCGATGGTATCAAAATATACTGTCTCATTGTTAGCATTCATATAAAATGGATTTACTATTTTAGTAATACCATCATAATTATGCAAGCAAAACTCCTTATTATCTATTTTAGCTAAAATACTATTAGCGAAAATAAGTAAAAAAATATAAATAATATATATATTTTCATTGTAATATTAAATGTTATTTTGTTATATATATATATATATATATATTTTTTTGATAAATTGCTATAATGAATGAAAATCATTTTATAATAATTAATATTAGTATTTGTTTTACTATTAAATATGAAAATTTATATATGTTTTTTTCTTTGGTTTAAAAAAAAAAGTAAATATGAATAATATTTTATTTTTTATTATATATATTATATTATATAATATATTAAATAAAATAAAATTAATATATATAATCAATAATTATATAACTATTAAACAAAGTATGAGGAGTTGAATTTAATACTTTAAAAATATTTTTTGTATGCATATATCTACAATGTTTTTCATGAAATATAAATTTTCTATCATAATATTTAATCATAAATGAAGGTAAACAGGTGTGTAGTAATATTTTAATTTTAAATGAATTAAAATTATTATGCGCTAATGAAATTAAACAACAAATATTCATAATTGATTGTTCATCTGAAGAAATGTCAAATGTTTGAATAAAAAGATATTCAGGATTATTTAAAATTTTTTCAATTTCATCATAATTATTTAATTTCTTATAATAATTGTAGTTTTTTTTTGATATAAAACAAATATGTGTAGCAACATATTTGTATATTTGAATATTTATATATTCAGATATTAAATTTATATCTTATTTTTTTATTTTGTAATAACTTAAACTTTTGAAAAAAAAAAAAAAAAAAAAAAATAAATGAGTAAAATTTATAATAAAAAATATTCTTTTCTTTGTGTTTTTTATTTTAATTCTTTAGTTAATAAACCTTAATTTTTAATAAAACCCTTTGTAAAAAAAATTAATACTATATCAATCCTTGCGACTTAGTATTATAATAAATATAAATAATAAAATTTAAAAAAAAAAAATAAAATAGAATTATAAAAGAAAATTTTTATTTCAGTGTTTTTATATTTTTATTATAATATTCTGTTACAAAAAACAGAAAAAAAAACTAAAACTACTGTAAAGAAGCGAGCTATTCCAACTATACTATCTAGTGATAAGTGTGGCTCTAAGAAGGATGAAATATACATATGTAAACGAAATTATTGTTGTAGTAAATATGGATATTGTGGTAAATCTAGTGACTACTGTGATTCTGGATGTCAATCAAGTTACGGTAAATGTTGGTAATTATTAGTTAAAAATTACTCTTAGGTTTATATTAAATTAAAATTTTAAGTCAATAAATATTTCTATTAACTTTCACATAATCATTATTTTTAAAAATTTATTTATAAATATAAATAAATATTATTATAAACATAATAATCAAAAAATACTTGTTCATCAATAAAATTATAAACTACTATAATTTTAATAAATATAACAATTTAAAAAAATAAAAATTAAACTAAAAAAATCATGTATTCTTAACTCATAAAAAATTTAAACGAATTTAAAAAAAAAAAAAAAAAAAAAAAAAAAAAAAAAATATTTATATTGGGTTAAAATTGAATGTTCGTTAGCTCTTAAAAAGGATGAAAAGAAAAAATATGGAAATGTGTAAAAAAAAAAAAAAAAAAAAAAAAAAAAAAAAAAAGGTTAAAAAAATAAATAATCAATCTTTCATGGTCTCTCATCCAATTAAAAGCATTAACAATGAATTTATTTTTTCAACAGATGAAAAATTAAAAAGCTTGGCATTTTCATTATAAATTCTTAGGGTCGGATCCTTCAGGTCATAGTCTTTCTAAAGACTACTGGAAGAATTCTGATGCACTAAGGAATTTGGGAAGTCCTAGGCAAGAGGAATGGGAAAATTAACCGAGATATTAGCGATGAAGAAATTAACAAAGTTATCACATCTATGCCTAACTTAAAAGCTTGTGGTCCTGATGGTATTCCAATGGAATTCTTCAAAGCTTTTGATTCCTTGGTAAAAAATGATTCAGATGAATCAAATGAAAATAATAGAAAATATTTCATTTGGCTTTAAATATCTCAAAGCCTTTAATCAATCGTATTTGGTATGGTGATTTTCCAAAAATCATGGAATAACACATCGATAGTTTCTATTCATAAAAAAAAAAAAAAAAAAAAAAAAGAGCAATCCATCAGATTGTAATAACTATCGTGACATCTCTCTTATCAATAATGGATTAAAAAATTATTTTAAATAAAAAAAATCATCACTAATAGAATCTCTAAATATGGAATTGATAAAGGATTTATTAAGACCTAAACAATATGGATTTCGTAACCGAGAAGAATCGTGTTCATTTAAGTAATTTTCTGAAATAATAAGTGTGTATAAATATATATGTGACGTGGGAACCGATTATATAACTTCCTTCTTGGTGGAATGGGAATGTTTTATTTAAGAACCAATTCATTTTTTGGGGATTATTCAAAAATGTCATTTTTTTCGTGCAATTTGTGATTCTCTTTAAAGAAATTATGCCTAAGGGCTAGTACTTGACAAAGATTGCTATTCTGACCGTATATAAGCACAAATAAACTAACCAGGAGAGTCAACACTGAAAATACAGTTAAGACAGGACTCGATGCCTCTGAAGAAGAAAACTATAATTTCTTTCAGATAGTCAATTCAAATCCTAATTCGGAATATGAATTCCCTTTTAAAACAGAAATCTTATATAATCTAGAGGTTGAGGTTCAAGGTTCAAGGTTCATTGCGTTACCTAATGAAATTTTTTCAGAATTTATTTATTACACTTTGAAATTTGAATATTACTTTTTTTTTTTTTTATTTCACATTATTACTATTTAAAATATTATTATATTCTAATTGGACAAATACTATTTATTTATTTTTTTAATAATTGAGTGTATTTTTTTTTTTTTTTTTTTTTTTTTTTTTAAATAAAAAATATTCATGTAATTAATAAATGAATAAATAATTAAAGATTAAAGTTTGGATTAATTGAAGCTATAAAAAAAAAAATCTAAAAATTTTGCTAATAATTTCCACATTATTTATGGACGAGTAAGAAAATAAAAACGAACAAAAAGCACATCCGCGTCGATTAGATTAACAATACATCAATACACGCCAATACACAAAGACGTTAATAAATTTCCTAGAGAAGAGAAATAATAAAGAAAAGTTTTACTGGGAGAAGGGAAAAATGTTTATTATTACAAAGTAAATTCCTGCTATACACGATTAGATTAATTAAAATACCCAAGGAATTTTATTTTATTCAATATCTATCCATTGCTTACCTTATGTTATATGCCTATGGTGATTAATAATTGATTTTTTTAAACTATGCTCCATTTGTATACCATTAAACCTAATATTGTCATGATCAAGGAAGGAAGTATCTTTTGATACAGATATTCTAATGATCATCTTTATCCAACATGGAAGCTATATCATTGAATGCATGGGAAAAAAGTTAGTGATACCCTATCATTCCTCGAAATTCATAGCAAAGTTATTTTTTTTTTTTTTTTATAATAAATATTATTAACTAAAGTTTGTTCCCACTTTAAAAATATATATATATATATATATATATATATATATATTTATATTTTATTTAAATATTTTAAATTAAAAATAGAAATATATTAGAAATAATAATAAAAATAATAATAAAAATATAGTAATAATAATAATAATAATAATAATAATAATAATAATAATAATAATAATAATAATAATAATAATAATAGCTTTGGTAATAAAAAATATGATGTATATTATAAATACATACCTATATAATTTATAATAATTTATCTATTATATCTATAAGATACATATAATAGATATAATAGATATGTGTATATATATATATATATTTATATTTATAAATTATCTCTACTTTCTATACTAATATCTTACATATATATATGTATATCTAATTTCTTATTTTCTTATTTTCTTTTATTCTATTTTATTTTATTAAAAGGAAGTCCTTTTAAAAAAAAATTCATCAATATATAAAAAAAATAAAATATATAAATAAAATAACCATTATAAATAAATACAAATAAAAAATTATATTAAAAAATAAAAAAAAAAAGTTTATATATATATATATATTTTTTTTTTTTTTGATACATGAAAACTTAATAAAATCTTTTTTTTTTTTTTTTTTTATTTATTTTTTAATTAATATATAATAATAGTTAAAAATAATAATTTTTATATGATTTAAGAATTAAGAATTAAGAATTAAGAGAAAAAAAAAAAAATTTTTTTTTTTTTTTTTTTAAATTATAATAAAAATACGATAAAATAAAATAGAAAAAAGAAAAAAAAATTGTTTTTTAATCTTCATAAAATAAAGTTAAATTATTTGATGTTACTGGTACTCTTTTCTGTACAGAATATTATTAATTTTATTATTTTTATTATTTTTATTATTTTTATTATTTTTATTATTTTTATTATTTAATTTTTTATTATTTTATTTTTTATTTTTTTATTTTTTCTATCTTATTAATAATTATTTAATAGTATTAAATATAAATATCTATATCTATATCTATATCAATATCAATATCAATATCTCTATATTTTTTATATAGTACAATATTTAATAATTTTATTTTTATTAAATTATTGTGATTTTAAATTATGATTTTCATTAGGACATTTATTATTATTATTATTATTATTATTATTATTATTATTATTATTATTATTATTATTATTATTATTATTATTATTATTATTATTATTATTATTATTATTACTATTATTATTATCATTTAATTATTATTTAATTATCATTAATTATTATTTAATTATTTATTAATAAACACACTTTTTTTTTATTTTATTAATTAGTTTAATAATAACTTTTGTTTTTTAATTACTGTCTAATTCCTTTGTTTCTTATTAATTCTTTACCAACCAACCTTAAAAAAGAAAAGCCTTCTATTATAATTATTATTTATTATATAATTATTATTTATTAATATAATTTTATTAATATAATTTTATTAATATAATTTTATTAATATAATTTTATTTATTAATTTTATTAATTTGTTGAATATATTTTTACTTCCCGTGTGTACCGCTCTGGATGGCCTTACTAAGTGTTTAGTATTGTCGCTCTGACATGTATATTATTGCTATTGCTTAGAATTTTTCAAGTATGCTTTTTCTCAGAGTACCTCTCCAATTCCTAACTTCCTTTTGAAGCGAGACCATTATGTAATAGAAGGTAAAAATAAGTTTTATGAGCAAAGTTTTTATGGGAAATGTTTTATTAATGTATTACTAACTAATTCTTTATTTATACCAGAACTGTGGCCAAGGTTTAGATAAATGCTATTTATTTAATAAATGTATTACAAGAAATGATTCATATTTTCATATTAAATTTAATCTAATTTTATTCGTATATCATTAATTTCCAACTTTAAACAAAAATAATTAAAATAAAATTCAAATTAATTAATTTATGTAATAATAGCATATATATATAATAAATGTAAATGATTTATCTAACTAATGACTAAAAAACGTGATATCTCCATATTACCCAAAAGAACTTCTTTTATTTTTAATAAAATTATTAATTAATGATGAAGACTCTGCCTTTTTTTTGTCATACTTTAATTATATTAAATAATTATCAATAAATTATATATAAACAAATAAATAAGCAAATAAATAAGTAAATAAATAAATAAATAATATATTATGATTAAATAAATAATTATAATTAAAAATAAATAAATAATTTTAAAAATATAAAGCAAGGAAATAAAGCTATTTAATATAACTATTTAATAATTTTAATAATAATTTTATAATTATTTAATTATTTTTAAGTTTTTTTTCGTTAATAAATTATTATAATAATGATAAATTATTATAAAAAAGAAAGACTCATACCTTTTATTTATTTACTCAATTGTTTATTTATTTATTTATTTATTCATTATTAATAAATACGATTCATCTTTTCATTATTTATTTATTATTTATTTATCTATTCATTTACTTATTATTTCATAAAGATGTGGCTAATTGATGGCTATTAAATTTTAATTATCATTTAATAAAAGGGTTAGATA
Source organism: Neocallimastix lanati (nom. inval.) (assembly GCA_016946835.1). NCBI lineage: Eukaryota > Fungi > Neocallimastigomycota > Neocallimastigomycetes > Neocallimastigales > Neocallimastigaceae > Neocallimastix > Neocallimastix lanati (nom. inval.). The sequence continues at coordinate 568,607 of JACVTC010000030.1, read as the reverse complement.
TTAATACATAAAAATATTATTTAATACTTTAGATTTATAATAAAAATTTAATTATTGCGTTATATTTTATGTCAATAATTAGATTATATGAATGCATTTATCCCTTGAATAGATGTAAATAAATAAATAAATAATAAATAAATATAATAAATATTATATAATATATATATAAATAATAAATATTATATAATAAATAAATAGATAAATAGAAAAATAAATAAATAAATAAGTAAATAAATATAAATTTTCAATTTTTGGTATAAAAAAAATTTTTTTATATTTTTAAAAAATTAAAAAATATTTAAAAAATAAATAAAATAAATTGAAATTCTACTGATAATATACGCACTACATATATTGTAATTGAATCCCATTTCAATATATTCCTACGATTATCTCAATACATCATCATTTATTAATATATAAAGTTTGTAATCCATAATTCACAGAAACAAAAAAAAAACTTTTTACAAATAAAGCTTTATATGGTGTAATATATTATAATATATAAATATATATTAAATAAATACATAATTATATAATATAAAGAGTAAATGTATAAAGTATAAAATAGAATTATAAAATAGATATATATAAAATAGAAAAATAAAAATTCAATACTTTCAATTATAAAATAAATTGATCTATATAATGATATTAAATTGAGATTGAGATTTATAATTATTAATTAAAATAAATAATAAATAAATAGATAATAAATAAATAATAAATAATAAATAATAAATAATAAATAATATAAATAAATAATAATAAATAATAAATAATAAATAATAAATAATAAATAATAAATAATAAATAATAAATAAATAATAAAATAATAAAATAATAAATAATAAATAATAAATAATAAATAATAAATAATAAATAATAATAAATAATAATAAATAATAAATAAATAATAAATAAATAAATAATAATAAATAATAAATAATAAATAATAAATAATAAATAATAAATAATAAATAATAAATAATAAATAATAAATAATAAATAATAAATAATGAATAATAAATAATAAATAATAAATAATAAATAATAAATAATAAATAATAAATAATAAATAATAAATAATAAATAATAAATAATAAATAATAAATAATAAATAATAAATAATAAATAATAAATAATAAATAATAAATAATAAATAATAAATAATAATAAATAATAATAAATAATAAATAAATAATAAATAAATAATAAATAAATAATAAATAAATAAGAATATACATTAATAATTAATAATTAGTAATGAATAATAAATAATAAGAATACTTTTTAATATTAATAAATAATAAACAAATAATAAATAATAAATAAATAAGTATGATTAATTATTATTAATTATTTTTTATTTTATAGTGAATATAGATAATATATGGAATCTATATATTTAATATATTGTTGAATAAAAATGTTTTAATTATGAATAAGTTGATGAAATTCTTTATTACTCCTTTTAAAAAGGGAAGAAAACTTTATAATCTATCTAAATATATTTATTATTTATTTCGTTGTATTTATTAATGATAATTCATATAATTATTATTTTACATTTAAACAAAATTTTATTTATATTTAAATAATTATTATTTTATTTTTATCTTTAATATTTATTTTTTTTTTTATATTAAATAGATATAAAATAATCCTTATTTAATTTATATCATATATATTTTATAATATATATAATATAATATAATATAGTTTAAATAGATTTTTTGAATATTTAACATCAATAATTAATAAAGTTTTATTTTAATTTTTTTTTATTTTAATTTTTTTTTATTTTTTTTATTTTTTTTTTATTTAAAATAATATTAACCTTTTTAATCAATTTTATATAATTTTAAAATCAAATTTCATTTCATTTGTTAAATATAATAATACATAAAATATGTTCAATATCTTTTTTTAATAAAAATAATACTAAAGAAAATAAAAAATGAAAAAAATGTTTTAATATATGAAATTGAATATCCTAATATATAATCGTAAAAGTAATAATAATATCTTTAAGGATATATAATTGAAATCAAAATCTCTTATCTATATAAAAGGTAACTATTCCTTTACAAAGCTTTTTTAGAAATTATTATATTATATATGATTAAATATTAAATATTATGTTGTAATGATATTTGGTAATATAGTTTGATATAGTAAAGTTTTTTTTTTTTAAAAAAAAATATTTTAGTCTTTTTTTTTTTCTTTAAAATTTTAATTATATGTAAGAGAAATTATATGAAAAGATTTTATAATCTAACTGTTCTTTTGTTATATTTATAATATATATAATCTTTTATATATATTATTTTTATTTATAGGAATTTAAAAATAATATAATAAAATTTTTATTTTTAAAGAGATATTATAATATTTTTTATCAATAATGGAATTATCAAGAGTTTAATTGTTTTTTTTTTAAATTGCTTTTTTTTTTCTTACAATACATATATAAAAGGAATATTTAAAAAAAATTTTCTTTGATACCACTAAAAAAAAGAATAATAATAATAATAATAGAAAAAAAACAAAAAAAAATTCATAGCCTATTTATATCATATATATCAATATATAAAGAAATATTTACAATTCTATTATTTATTATAACAATTCTGTTATTTATTATATTATATACAATTATCTTTTAATATTCATATTTTTTTTGAACAATATCATTTATATTATTCAGGATTAAAAAATAATTATTTTTATACTTTCTTATTTTTTATTTAAATTGATATATTAGTTATCTATTGAATAACAAATGAAAACCTATTTAATTTAATACTATTATATATTAATATCCAAACAATATTATATTAATATTACCTTTATTGATTACTTATTTTTTTAATATATATTAATATAATAAATACTTTAATAATTTTCTTTTTTTTAAAATAAATAAAAATTCGTTAATAATTTAAATTTAAATAAAAAGGAAAAGGGAAAGAAACTTTCATATATATATTTATTTAAAAAAAAAAATTTGACGTTTTCATAAAAGTTTATAAATATTTAAAAAATACAGTTATCGTATTCATAAAAAATTTATTTATTTAAAATAAATAAATAAATGAAATAAAGAAAAAATTATTATTTCTAGAAATAATATTATATCTATTGGTTACTTTAAAATATATCAAGTTTAATTCTTAAATCATACTTTAAAAAGAAAAACAAAAAGATATATATATTATAATTTATTTTCAAAAAAAAAAAAAAAAAAAAAAAAAGAATAAAGTTTATTAATATTGTAATTAGTTTATAATATTATATATTATTTATTATTTATTATATATTATTTATTATTTATTAAATAATATTTTTATTTATAAATTTTATTTTATATTTTTTTTTTATTATTTTTTTTTTTTTTTTTCTTTAAAAAAAGAAAAAAGAAAAATTAAATATTATTATATTCATATTTCAGTATAACTGAGAAAAAAAAAAAAAAAAAAACTATATTTATATACTTATTTATTATTAAATATTTACATATATATATATATAAAGAAAAAAAAAAAAAAAAAAAAAAAAAATATATATATATATATATATCCTATACTATTCAAAAGTTTTTTTTTTTTTTTTTTTTTTAATATTATTATTATTATTATTTTTATATATATATTTATACATATGCTTTATTAATTTATCTTTAAAAAAAAAAAAAAAGAAAGAAAGAATTTATTATATAAATCAAAATATTCAAAAATGGATATTATTATTATAGCATTAATATTTGTAGTTGTATTAATATTATCGATACTGGGATTTATGGCCTATCGATGGAAAAAAAATAAAAAAAATAAAAAAAAATATCAAAAGGCCAGTTCGATATATCTTTATAATAATCAAAATTTGAACACAAATTCCACTTCCAATTCTAATTCCACTTCCAATTCTAATGCTACGCTTTATCAAAATCAAAATGATTTATATCAAATTGAAGCAATGGAAAATAATAGTAATGCGGGTAGTAGTAGTAATAATAGTGTCACTCCAAGTGATATAGTTAATCTTGAAGATAGTATACCATTTACTACTAGGGAAGTAAATATACATTCACAAAAGAAAATTTCAAATTATTTTAGTACAAATCCTTTAAAGTCTTTATTTTCTCGTAAATCTAAAGAGATGGAATCAAACAATACTAATACTATTAATACCTCGAATAATCTAAATTATTATCCAAGAAAGAAAAATAGTAATTCAAAATATGCTACCATCACTAATTCACCAATTTCGCATTATACTGATACAAGTAGAGGCATTGGTATTGGTATGAATTCCATTAGTAATCCAATGAATCATAATAGTAATAGTAATGGTAAAGATAAGAAGGGTAAGACTCTTTCTGTGATAACGGATAAAGAATTACTGGAATCAAAAAAAATTCATTTCCATAAATTTAATCCTATTATTAACTACAGAAATGTTAATAATAACAATGTTATTATTAATGATAATAATATGTTATACTATAATAATGGTGATAATGATAATAAAGAAAATAAAGGTCAACCTTTATCAGAACTTAATATACAACAATACCCCTATAAAAATATTAAGAAAACACCATCAACAGAAGGTATCTTTAAAATAAGAAATTCTTCCTATGGAAAAAATAATATTATTAGTAACGGTATTAATATTACTAAAAATCGTATATCATTTATTGATCCTAATAATGGACATATTTTAATCCCAGGTTCAATTAAACCAAATAATTTATTCCTTGATAATGACAATCATAATAATATTAAAATTCATCATGATATTAATAATCCTAAAAACAGCAATAATAACAGTAATAATAATATCAATAACAACAATGATAGCAATAACAACAACAATAATAACAGCATCAACAATAACAACAACAATAATAATAACAATATTAATACTAACAATAACAATGATAACAACATCAATAATAGCAACATTAATAATAGCAACAATAATAATAACAGCATCAACAATAACAACAACAATAATAATAGTAATAATAATAATAATAATTCTAATCAAGATAATCATCTTTCCATTAGTGATGATCATAATATCAGTGGTGATGATAATTTACCTTCTTTTGAAGATTTTAATGAATCTAAGGATAATAATAATAATGATGATGATAATGATGATACAATAAAAATGAACAACTCTGGAGATGTTGAAAATGATTCAATTTTAAATATTTCAAAAAGACGTAAGTCTACATCAAATTCCATTTTATATAAGGGTAATAATAAAATGATCGATATAGATCCAAAAATAAAGTCTAAAGCTTTACCAAGAAAAAAGCAATTAAAAACATTATCATGGGGTCCTTCTTCGATTTATGCCTTGAATGAAGAGGAGTATGATACTCCGAGTGATACTTCAAGTTTTTTCAATGATACTCAACCTTTTCAACCCAATTTTTCTAACCTTAATTTTGATGATAGTGCCTCTTTTGATTCCACTTTTTCATCTACCTCCTTTAATACAAAATGTAAAACACAATTTAATACTCAGTTCAATTCAAAATATGAAAGACCAGACTTAATTACTACATTGGTAAAACGTAAACAAAATAAATTTCCTTCTATAATTCCAAGATCAAGTTCACTTACTAGTAATAAATCAGAGTTTGATGTCAATATATCTGTCAATAATAATAATAATAATAATAATAATAATAATAATAATAATAATAATAATAATAATAACAATAATAATAATCATGATTTAATTCATAATAATAATATTAATATGATGACTGATATGACTGATATGAATGACATGAATGACATGATGAATACTAGGAACATGAGCATGAATGACATGAGTATGAATAATATGAGTAACAATATAAATAACATGAATAATATGAATAATATGAACAATATAAATAGCATGAGTAATATGATTAATATAGGCATAAATAATATGAATAATAATATAAATAACATGAATAACATGAATAATATAAGTTACATGAATAATCCAATAACGATTAATAATAATCCATATTTAAATAACAATGGTAATGCTATTAGTATCAAAGATTTCTCGAATTTATCAATTAATGATCTTAAAACCATTGCTATGAATCAAAATATTCTATATCTTAATAATGCAATGATCATTACTAATTCTGATAATTTTAATTCTAATGATTTTAATAATAATTCAAACCTAAATGATATTTCGAGTGGTGGATTTATTAGTACTAATGGTTATATAAATAGAAATAATTCTATCGGTTCTGCCAATTCAGCTAATTCTTCAGATAAAAGTAATTATAGTATCAGTAGTATGGGTAGTATAAATAGCATTCATAGTATGAATAGTATAGATAATATGGATAACGGAATAAATAATGTTATGTCTAATGAAGTTATCAATAATGGTTTGAGTAGAAGTACTAATAATGGAACTCCGGAACCTCCTATGAAAAATATTCCATTTTCAATTTATAATCAAAATCCTCAAGAGAATTATAATAAAGCAAAATTAATTTATCAACAAACGGTTCAAGAAAATCGAATCTTTACTGATAACTTTATAATTAATAATAATAATAATAATAATAATAATAATAATAATAATAATAATACTTCTACTAATACTAATACCAATAATACTAATACTACTAATAATAATAATACTAATAATGATGATAAGAATAATAATAAAGTTGGTAATAATAATAATGAAGCTAAATTCAATCAAATACTTTCTAATTTATCATTGAATGATACAGTAATAAATTTAGAAAGTCTTTCATCATCGGTTATGCCACAACATCAAAACTTTGCAAATATTAATCCTCTTTTTGTAATGAATAGTCATGCTTTGAACTTTACTACCAATTCTACAGGAATTGTTGTCAACAAGAATCCATTATCCATGGAAATGCTTCAAAATCAACAACAAATTATTAATAATCAAGGAGATACTGCTTCAATCAGTAGTCAATCTTCGATTATAAGTAATGGTTCAAGGCAAGGTACCCTTCCATTGAATTCATTGAATCATCATACAAACGGTAATAATGATGATAGTAACACTACTTCATTAGATATTTCTGGATCTATTTTACTTTCACCTACTATAAATCCTTCTTCTACCATAGTTTTCAATTCATCTCAAACACAAATGCCAACCCCTATACCATCCAATCAAGCTTCACCTTTAGTCATTGATACTCTGGAAGATTTAACTTCCCCACAATTACAAGCTTCTCCATTAATTATTCCTAGTAATGATTCAATCATGACATCAACATCAACATCAACATCAACACAAATAAATAATACTAACTATCAACATACTAATCATCCTTCCCCATCTATTAGTCCATTGAATCTCCCTATACAACCTCAGCCTCAGCCTCAACCTCAACAAGAACAACCATCTCAAGGTTCACCTTTCATTAATTCGGTAAATTCTTTAACTATACCAATGAACCAAATGGTTCAAGGTTCACCATTAAATTTATCATTAAAGAATTCAGAGGGCATCATAAAACCTCCAATACCATCACCATCACCATCACCATTACCATTACCATCCCCTATTCCTGAGGAATTAACCACTAATTCAATAATCGCTCTTCATCCTAAACAGCACATTAATGATAATAATATTAATAATGATAATAATAATGAAATTAATAATAATGATGATATTAATAATAATAGTGGTGATAATAATGATAATGATAATAGTAATAATGATAATAATGATAGTAATGATGATAATGATGATAATGATGATAATGATGATAATGACGATAAAGATAAGAATAAAATAAAAACAAAAGAACTTTTCAATAATTTTGAAAAGTCTTCCATTTCTAATGTATTTGAGGATACTACCACTACAGCTATGGGTAATATAACTAATCTATATTCAAAATCTAAGATTACTACCCTATCAAATACACCTGAAATTTATAATAATGATAATAGTGATAGTAGTAACAATAACAATAATAATAATAATAATAATAATAATAATAATAAAATAGGTTATGATCCTAGCTATTCCTCCACCTATATGGATTACGCACTCACAAATGATATCTTTTTTGAAGGAAATTCATTCTATATGGAAAACTTTAACCATTCTAATTCTCAAGATTTAGCGTTTGAAACGACGGTTAATCCATTTAATTATAGAATTAGTAATAATCCATTTTTATCAGATTTAACTACAAACCATAACACTATTAATATATCCAAAGATCAAGATTTGGATGAAGATAATCCATTTAATATATAAGTTTTAAAAAATTAAAGAAATAAATAAAAAAAAAAAAAAAAAAAAAAAAAAAAAAAAAAAATATATATAGAAAAAAATAAAATAAAATAAAATAAAATAAAATAAAATAAAATAAAAAAATAAAAAAAAAAAAAAAAAAATTAAAAATAAATAAATAAAAATAGAAATAAAAAATAATAATAATAATAAGTAGTTAAAGGGAGAAGAAATAGAAAGTAGAAAAAGGTCAAATTATTATTAAAATAAAGATAGATAGATATATATATTATATTATAAATTATTTAATAAATATCATATTTGCAAATTATAATTAATAATTAATAATTAATACTAATAAAATATTTTTTTTTTATTTAATAATATATTAAAAAAAAAAAAAAATTCATGTATTTATATATTATTATTATTATTACTATTATTATTATTATTTTTTATATGAAGATCTCTTACAATTTTATCTTCGTATGTAATGCTATATTCTTAAGGTTTTCATTACTTTTCTTTAGCATTTTTTTTTTTTTTTTTTTTTTTTTTTTTTTTTATTTTATTTTATTTTATTTTATTTTATTTTATTTTATTTTATTTTATTTTATTTTATTTTTTTTTATTTTATTTTATTTTATTTTATTTTATTTTATTTTATTTTATTTTATTTTATTTTATTTTATTTTATTTTATTTTATTTTATTTTATTTTATTTTATTTTATTTTATTTTATTTTATTCAATCTGTACTTTATATTAAATATTCTACTATTTATTTTATTTTATTTTATTTTATTTTATTTTATTTTATTTTATTTTATTTTATTTTATTTTATTTTATTTTATTTTATTTTATTTTATTTTATTTTATTTTATTTTATTTTATTTTATTTTATTTTATTTTATTTTATTTTATTTTATTTTATTTTATTTTATTTTATTCAATCTGTACTTTATATTAAATATTCTACTATTTATTTTATTTTATTTTATTTTATTTTATTTTATTTTATTTTATTTTATTTTATTTTATTTTATTTTATTTTATTTTATTTTATTTTATTTTATTTTATTTTATTTTATTTTATTTTATTTTATTTTATTTTATTTTATTTTATTTTATTTTATTTTATTTTATTTTATTTTATTTTATTTTATTTTATTTTATTTTATTTTATTTTATTTTATTTTATTTTATTTTATTTTATTTTATTTTATTTTATTTTATTTTATTTTATTTTATTTTATTTTATTTTATTTTTACTGGTGCAAAATAGTAGTAAAGTTATATTTTGTGTTAATTAATAACATTATGCGCAATGGTAATGTTATTGGTAAAATTTTTCTCAATTCAATCTTAGTCATTAAATACTTTATGATAATCAATTTAAATAATATACTGAAAAAAGTGCTAAATCAAATTATTTTTCAATCATTCAACATACTACTAATTATTGAAATTATTTACTCCAAAAAGATATAAATTTATTACAATTCTCATTATACTCAAGACTTTATAATAAAAACTGACTTTTATTTTTATTTTTTTTAGTTATTAATTTTTAGTTTTTTATTACTATTATGGAAATCCAATATATAAGAAATAAGAATTTCATTCTAAGAGGTTCAAGGTGCCACGGTATACCAATGGAGAATACGAAACTACTCTTTATCCGCGGACTTCGATCTTGGCCAGAAATCAAAATGAGAAGACATTTAAAGAAAACTCTGAATGAATTAAATGATAAGGTTTTATCAGTTAAACGTATTGCTAATTTTAATGATGCATTCTTTAAAATTAAAATAGTAGGTAATGAAGAAGAAATAACATCTATTACCGATTGTATTGTTAATAGTTTCAAACGTGCTTCAATTAATGTTATTAATTGTAGCAAAAGGAATCATAAATACAGTTTTTCTTCACTCAAAAGGAAACACTTTTCCTTATCAGAAAAAGTGAATTCATCATATAATATCAACTTATTCACTACTTCAAAATCAAATGCTGATTCAAGTCAAAATTTAAATTCAAGTTCAAAAACAGATTCATGTTCAAGTTCAAGTACAAGTTCAAGTACAAGCTCAAGCTCAAGTACAAGTTCATATACAAGTTCAAGTACAAGTACAAGTTCAAGTTCAAGTTCTAGTTCAAGTTTAAGTTCAAGTTCAAGTTCAAGTTCAAGTTCAAGTTCAAGACTAAGTACAAGCTCAAGTCCAAATTCAAGTTCAAGTACAAGTTCAAGTCCAATTTCCAATTTATGTTTAAATTCAGTTTCAAGTTCAGATTCAAATTCAAATTCCAGTTCAATCAATTATAATAACTCCAATAATATTAATAACACTCATATTAATAATAATACAGTTAAAGAATTTTCTCTATGTGTCAGTTGGAATACTAATGGATGGAACTTTGATAAAAAAGACAGTGTTGAATTCTTTATTTCAATGTACAAACCACTTTTCTTATGCTTTCAGGAAACAGGAAATGGTTCAGGTTCTAGCAGTAAATATCCATGTCGAGTATCATTAAAAAACTACAAACATTTCTTCAAAAAAGCTAATAATGAAATTCCCGGTAAAAGAGGACTTTATATTGGGTTTCATAATTCTTGTCAAGCCTCTATTGAAAACAACACTTATGAGTATATTATTTCCTTGTATACTTATAATTTTTGGAATTTCACTAAATGTTCTATTGGTAATGTGTACGTACCTCATAGTGGCCATAGCCTTCATGCTAGAGCTGCTAGAATTGAAATATTGTCTTGGTTAAATAGTCACTCTTCTCATCCTTCAATGTTGGTTGGTGATTTTAATTTACCTACTGAGAAATTAGGTAATTTGCTCTCTAAATTTAGTAATTGGAAAATTCTTCCCTTATGGGGCTCCTCAATTTCATGGAGTAGAGGTAATAGAGAATCTGATATAGATCATGCGATTGTCAATGATCATATGTTAGATTTACTTTCATATGGTACTTTTATTGACTTTCCCCCCATTTCGGATCATAAACCTTTATTAATAAAAGGTAAATGTTTTTCATCAGTTAACTCAGATAATTCTTTCTCTCTGCCTAAAAAGACAGTTAAATGGGATAGATTAAAATGTATAAATGAAAAAGAATCAATTTTTGACAACAACTATTTTAGTGTATTAGAGGAAGTGATTCCAGATCCTAATATTAGTATTGATGATATTTCTAAGAAATTTATTTCAACTTCATTCAATATTGCTAAGGAACTTAATATCACGTCAATATCAGATGTTAGGAAAATCTTTTTTTCATATGTCGCAGAAAATAATTAATTTGAAAAAACTCAAAATGAAATTATATAAATCCATTAAAAGAAGAGGTTCTTATCATAATATAGATGAATTTGAAGAATTAATTGAAAAGTATAATAGAATGTGCAAAATTATTCATCAAATGTGTAATATTTATAGGAAAACTGAATACCAACATTGGATCAATACAGGATGTGAATATATGAAATCTCATAACCCTAAGAAAGCTTGGAAATGGCTTAAAACAACAGCAAAAGTAGATAAATTTAAAAATATGTCAAATTCTCCAGTAAAGGACAAAAATGGTAAACTAGCTACTTCTACTAAAGAACAGTTAGAAGTATGGCACAATCACTATAAAAAACTTGCTTCAAGCCATTCTGATATCAATAGTGCATTAATCGAATGGTCTAATAAATTTTCCAATGGAACAATTAGGTATACGAGACACAATGAATGGGATATAAATCAAGACATCAGTATAGAAGAAATTAGAGAAGCAATTTTAGCTACTCCAAATTATAAAGCTTCAGGCCCGGATGGAATTCCTATTGAATTTTATAAAGCTTTAATTCCTCCGGATGACGAAAATTCAGTAAATAATTCTTCTTCTGGTTTAAATTGTTTACAGAAGATATACTCAAGAATTTGGAATGGAGAATTTCCTAGCTCTTGAAATGAAGCAAGTATTATATCTATTCCTAAAAAAGGAGATGATCTATCTGATTGTGACAATTATCGAGGTATCTCTCTGATTAACAATGGTATTAAACTCATTTCGAAAATAGTCTCCAAAAGAATTTCGGAATATGGACATAAAAATAATGTTATTAGGCCAGAGCAATTTGGATTTCGTACAAAAGAAGAATGTGTTAGTTTATTTATTTCAATTCGAGAAATTTGTCAAAGGCGTAAAAATGAAAATAAAGAAACTTACCTTGATTTTCTAGATTTAAAAAAGGCATATGATTCTGTTCCAATAGGTAATATTTTATATAAATTAGATGCTTTAGGTATTAGAGGTAAATGTTATCAATTTATAAAAAATCTATATTTGACTTCCAAAGCCAGTGTTAAAATTGATGATCAATATTCGGTATCTTTTAATATTATGAAAGGAGTTAGACAAGGTTATCCACTATCACCAATTCTTTTCAATCTTTTTATTAATGACATTTTTAATAATGTTTCAGAACTTGGAATTCCTTTAGGCGAATCTAGATGTTGTGGTGGACTCTTTGCAGATGATATTGTTCTATGCGCACCATCAAGAACTAAGTTAAAAAAATGCTTAAGAAGGTAAATGAATGGACTAAATTTAATATGATGAATTTTGGAATTAATAAGTGTGCAACGATGGTGATTCGACCAGACACACCTCTTTTTCAAAATAAAAGAGATCCTACTTTTTATCTTGCTGGTCAACCAATCCCAATAACTAAATGTTATACCTATTTAGGTATACCATTTGATAAAAGCTTATCATTGAACCCTATTATTAAATTACTTAACTCTAAAGTTACTAAAGCTCTCTTTTCTGTTAGTAAATTTCTTTCAAACTCCAAAATTCCTATTCCATTTAAAAAGATTATAATTAACTCTTATGTACTTAGTAAAGTCTCTTACTTTGCGCCTTTACTTGGTTCAAATAAAGCTAGAACAAATAATACTCAGAAATTAATTAATAAAGGATTAAGATGGATTGCAGGTATACAAAAAGCCAAATCATTTATTAATGTATATTCTATTTCAAAAGATTTACATATTCCTCCATTGTCAGCTAAGTGGGCATTGTCTCAAGTCAAATGTTTTGATAAATGGAAAGATTCAAATTGTATTATTTCCTATTTAGTTAATAATATTCCAAGATCTAGAAAATATACATGGACAAAAGAAAGTAGAACTCTTAAAGGTAAACTAGAGAAAAGAGGTAATAACGATAATAAAATCAAGGATTTTTATTGGAAAAGAGATATGAAAATCAATTCTATTAAAGCTGAGTTTTATGACAAAAACAAATTCGAAGAAACATCAAAATTTATTAAACTTTGTTATGAATATCCTGATCTTTCATATGGTTTCTATTGGCTATTGAGAGCACGAAGCGGATATAGATTAGATGCTAGAATTGCTAAAGCTGCAAAAATTGTAGATCAAATGTGTCCTAATTATTGTCCCTGTTGTAAAAGTAATAAAAAATGGATAAGTCATTGGTTAATTGATTGTCCTTTTTTCAATCATATTCGTAGTAAAGTTAATGATAAAATTTTATTTTTATATAATGCTTTTTACCGTGGCAACCTAACAAATGATATAGTTAATAGTAATAATGATAATAGTAATAGTAATAGTAGTAATAGTAATAATAGTAATAGTAATAATAGTTATAGTAATATTAGTAATAATTTTTTTAGTAATGTTAGTAATAGTATTGAAAATAATGTGTATATTGATTCTAGTGTGTGTGAAAAAGTGTTTAATTTCCTTCTTGGAGGTCGAAGTATTAATAACAGTACAAGGGAATGGGAGGATCTATTTAAGTGCCAGATGAAATCAGGTGCTTATTCTGATACTCCGTTCTTAGTGGTTACTGCGGTACTTCTTCAATCGATTTTACCTATTGCTATTGGCCAACAATGGTCTTTGTTCAATAGGTTCAAATCGAATCGTACTACTACTACCAAGAGCGTCACTGCTGAAGAAACAGTAAGACAGGCCAGCAGGGCTAGCGCAACCAATGAAGATCATAATTTTGTATCTTAAAATTATGATTAACATTGCGAAGTCAAAATTAATTATTATACTTCAGTATAATAATGCCCTTGTGAAGTCTTACAAATATTAATTAAATGAAACTAGAATATATTATACCATTATTTTATTTTATTTTGTGTTTTATTTTTTGTTTATTTTTTTTATCTCTTTTTTTTTTTATTATTTTATTACATGTATTTTATCAAATATTTAATTAATAAAGATGAAACAAGTTTGCTGCCGTTAAAAAAAAAAAATTATAGGTTAATGAATAAATAATAATAATAATAATAATAATAATAATAATAAAGTATCTTTAACTTAATTCGTGAAATTTGTCAAAAAGTAAGACAAATTTTTAATGATCAATTTTTTAAAATTGCTTTTATTTACCTCAAAAAAAAAAAAAAAAAAAAAAAAAAAAAAAAAAAAAAACTACTAATTCCATTGCTAAGGATTTATCGATTATGTCGTCAACAGAAATCAGAAAAATGTTGTTTTGAATGTTCCTCAAAATTTTTTGTCATCAAAAGGTAAAACATATAAAATATAATCATTTATGATGTGCTGGATAATTGTGATAAGTTTGGTGTATATTTAGAATCACAATATTGTTATGGTGGACTTTTTGCTGATGATATTGTTTTAGTTGCTCTATCTAAACAAGTTCTTAAGAAAATTTTGAATAAGGTTCATGAATGGGCTATTAAAAATGAAATGACTTTTGGAATTAATAAATGTGCTACTCTTGTTGTAAAACCGATTAACTTTGTTAAAACGATAAATTACGAAGATCCATCTTTTTTTTATTGGTAGTAACAAATTACCTAAAACTGACAACTATACTTATCTTGGTATTCTTTTTGATGAATCTTTATCATTGAAACCTATACAATCCAAATTAAACAGTAATTTAAATGTCAAGTTAAATTCGTACTTTCGATTTCTTATTAATAAATCTATTCCTCTCCCATTGAAGAAATATGTTTTAATTTCGTTTATTCTTAGTCTTGTTTTATATTATACTCCTCTCTTTGATTCAACTAAGAGTAGATGCTCTAAAGCTCAAAAAATATATTAATAGAGGACTTTTATTGGAGTTATGAATTTAAATCTCGTAATTCTTATGTTAGTTTCTATGATATTACTCGTGAATTGAGAATACCTCCTCTTTCAGCTATCTATGCTATATCTCAATTACGCTGCTTTAGTAAATGGAAAAATTCATCATGTATTATTATTCAATCTCACTAATAATATTCCTACTATGTCACATTACTCATGTACTAAAGCTATTGAATCTACCGTTGCAAAGAGCGTTAATGTTGAATTGATAAGGCATGGAATTTTCACATCTCGGTGAAAAGATCTGATTCAGATTCGTTTGATAACACTAATACTGAAATTATTACTCGCAATAATGGGCGTGGTGTTATCATCGATGAATTGGAAAAGTTAGAAACTATTGCTTCTAATGCACTTTTATAATTATTATAATATATAATATTTTATTTCATGTATTTCATTTTTTACTTTTCATTTAAATCATGTAATTTTATTATTATTATAAATTAAATAAAGTTTTCTCTAAGTCTAAAAAAAAAAAAAAAAAAAAAAAAATGGTTAAGTGTCATCCGATCATTACTAATCTTTATCTTAATTTTGAAAAGTTCATACAAATTTTAAATGGGTACTTTTTTGGGAATATTTATCATTTAAATAAATATAACATAAAAAGAACTTCATTTATTAATCTTTCCAATTCATCTAATATAATTCAAATAGTAATAATAATTTCTATGAAAATTGAATTATATTTCTAATATTATTTCTTTTGATTAGATAAAGAGAGAGAGAGTTTAACTAGAAACTATTCTATCGATTTTTTTTTTATTAATAGTTAACTTTTATTATTATTATTATTATTATTATTATTATTATTATTATTATTATTATTATTATTATTATTATTATTATTATTATTATTATTATTATTATTATTATTATTTTAAATTTTTTAAATTTTTATTTTTCCTTTATTATTTTTTTTTTACTTTTTTTTTTTTACTTTTTTTTTTTAAGTAAAAATGATTTCAATTCACATCTTCACATCATAATAACATAATTATTTTAAAATATTTTAATTAATTTAAAAATATTGGTCTCCCAAAGCAGCTAAAAACTTTTTTTCTTGTTGTTGTTGCTTATTTGTTCAATAAAAATATTACTAAAAGATGGGAGTTAAATATACTAATTAAAAGAGAGTAAAAAAATTAAAAAAAAATTCAATATTTTAATAATAATAATAATAATAATAATAATAATAATAAAATAAGATTACAAAAAAATAATAATATAATAAAATAAAATAAATAATATGGATTAACCATATTTTGAAACTAATGTGAAATTTTTATACAAATATTGAAACATTAGCTTTAAATTGATTACTATCTATATATATAATAACAATAATAATAATAATAATATTAATTATAATAATAAAGGCATTTACTATAACAATAAATAGTTTTTTTTTTTTTTTTATTTTTTGTATTCATTAATAAAAATAAAAATATCAAATAAATATTTTGAATATGTATAAATTTGAAAAAATAATTCGAAAAAAAAATTAAAAAGATCAGCATATTCTTCATCAGATACTAATGCCCGAATCAATAAATATCATTAATAATAATAATTAATAAAAATTATAATTAATAACAATAATAACATATAGCTATTGATAATAATAATAATAAAAGTAATGGTTATACGGTCCTTCCAGATAAATTTAATATAAGATATATCATTAATAGTATGAAAATGAAGATTTATTGTATCTAAACATGTTATAATATAATTATATTAAATATTTGTTTTAAAAAAAAATAATACCATTTTCTTAAATTAATTATTTAATTATTTTTTTATTAATTATTTAATTAAATATTTATCTATTTATTCATTTATTTATTTTTATTCACTTATTTATTTACTTATTTATTTACTTATTTATTTATTTATTTATTTATTTATTTATTTATTTATTTATTTATTTATTTATTTATTTATTTATTTATTTATTTATTTATTTATTTATTTATTTATTTATTTATTTATTTATTTATTATTAGTTAAATATTTTATTTTTTTAAATAATATAATATATTTATTCAATTGAATTTACTAGATTTATAATACATTTTTTTAAAAAAAAAAAGTTCGTTCTTGAATTAGAAGTTGACAAATTTATTTTAAAAATCAAAGTTCTATTTATGTATATTATTAGTATATTGTAATATATTGTAAATATAATTTTTAAGTAAAAAGTAATGAATTAAAATTGGCTGTCCTCTTGTTATTAATAATAAAAATTTTAAAATTAAAAATTTAAAAAAAAATTAAAAGTTAAAAAACAGATTTTTCTGTATTCTATGACATAAAATTTAAATGAATGAATAATATATAAATAAATAAATAAATAAACTATAAATATAAACGAATAAATAAATAAATTCTAACATTAAATTGTATTTTTTATTATTTATTTATTTATTTATTTTTAATAATATTTAAAGTTTTGAGATTTTAATATTATAATTACTAATATTTTATTTTATTATTATTATTATTATTTATTTTTAATTATGTATATATAAATTATATAAAAAGACCCTCTTTTTTTTTTAATTTTTTTTATTTTACTTTTATTTTTTTATTTAATATTCAATTTTCTTTCTTTTATTATTTTTTTTATTCATTTATTTATTAATGTAAAACATTTTTATTTTTAAATATATCATTTTAAAGTGTTTTCATTAATTCTTTATTTTTTTTAATATAACGAAAAAAAAAAAAAAAAAAAAAATACGAAAGAACTAAATTGAAAAAGATAATAATATCATATTGATAGAAAATGCAATATAGAAACTCTAAAAGAAATGAATATATATATAATTTTAAAAATTATAAAGGAAACTATCTTACACCTTTCTTGGAAACAAAAACTGTTATAGTTGTTTATGTTCATGGTTTCCTTGGTGATAATAATACTTTTCATGAATTTCCAAATTTATTAAAAGATTCTTTAAAATTATACAACGTTAGAATTATTAATAAGGTAATATATATAAATAAATGAATAATAATAATAATACTTTTATGTGCTTATATATATCTTTTTTATTTAAAGAATAAAGATAATATTTTTTTTTAAATTTCAAATTATAATAGAGTATAATTGTATATTTATATGATGGATATACAATTAAAAAAAAAAAAAAAAAAAAAAATCTTTTAAATTGAATAAAATGAATTAAAAATGTCATCTTATAATTATAAATATATATGTATATATGTATTTGTTAGATATTTCCGGCATTTGAAACTAATGGAGTATTCGATGACTTTGTAAATATGATTATAGACTGGTTATATGAAAATACCGAGGATTATCCTATTATTTTAATGGGTCACTCAATGGTAATAATTATCATATTTTATAAATATATAATTTTCATATATTTTTATATATTTTTATATATTTTTTATATATTTTTATGTATTTTTTATATATTATATATATTATATATTATATATATCTATCTTTTATCAAGTTAATTTTTAAATACTTTGTAATTATTTAAATATATATAATATTAATTTCAATTTTTTAAAATTATATATATATATATATATAAGGGTGGAATATTAAATGCAGACGTTTATAGGTATATATTATATATATTTCATTTCCCTTAATTATATACTTATATATTGTTACAAATATTTATATATAATAATAATAATAATAATAATAATAATAATAATAATAATAATAATAATAATAATAATAATAATAATAATAATAATAATAATAATAATAATAATAATAATAATAATAATAATAATAATAATAATAATAATAATAATAATAATAATAATAATAATAATAATAATAATAATAATAATAATAATAATAATAATAATAATAATAATAATAATAATAATAATAATAATAATAATAATAATAATAATAATAATAATAATAATAATAATAATAATAATAATAATAATAATAATAATAATAATTACATTTATATATATTTTAATTTAATGTTTTGAAATTTTAGAAAAATATCAAAAGGAAATGTTGAACCAAAACATATGAATGAAAAACCACCAAAAATTATTGGTGTATTTGGTTTTGACACTCCATATTTTGGACTTTCAAGCTTTATCGCTGTTGCTGGAATCAGAAAAGTAAAAGAAGCTATAACCAAAGCTTCAAATCTTGCAACTAATTATGTTGCTTCATTTTTACTTGATACCGACGATTATCATGCAACACATTTAATTAATGGACCAATTAATAATAGAATTGAAAATAAAAATGAAAATGAAAATGAAAATGAAAATGAAAATGAAAATGAAAATGAAAATGAAAATAACAATAAAAACGAAAACGAAAATGAAAATGAAAATAAAAATAAAAATAAAAATAAAAATAACAACGAAAACAAAAATGAAAATAGAAATAGAAATGAAAATGAAAATGAAATGGAAATTGAAATTGAAAATACAAATAAAAATAAAAATGAAAATGAAAATAAAAATGAAAATAAAAATAAGAATGAAAACAAAAATGAAAGCAAAAATAAAAATGGATATGAGTTTGAATATGAATTGGAAACCCCTATAATAGAAAGACCAATACCTAATAGTACTAGTCCAATAGATTATACACGTAATGAAAATAATACTACTACTATTATTGAAAGTAATGGTAAATCAAAATGGAATATTTTAAAAAGTGCGGTACTAACAACAGCTACTATTGCCGCTATCGGAACTTCTTTATTAAATAATAGTACAAGACAAGCAGCTATCATCACTGGTCAGCACATGATTGCTGAAGGTACTCAATATCTTACTAACTATGGTAGGTTTTTAGAACCTCTTATAGAAATTTCTAAACAGCGTCAAAGAGTTGATGATTTAATTAATAGTGCAAGAAAAAGCGTAATTTGTGGAAAAGAACGTTTTAAATTTAAAAATTACTATCCAATTGTAAGTAATATAGATCATATAATATTATAGTTAAAATTTTAATTGTATAATCATATAATTGTATATATTTTCTTTCTTTTTTTATTTTATTTTCTTCTTCTTCTTCTTCTTCTTCTTATTATTATTATTATTATTATTATTATTATTATTATTATTATTATTATTATTATTATTATTATTATTATTATTATTATTATTATTATTATTATTATTATTATTATTATTATTATTATTATTATTATTATTATTATTATTATTATTATTATTATTATTATTATTATTATTATTATTATTATTATTATTATTATTATTATTATTATTATTATTATTATTATTATTATTATTATTATTATTATTATTATTATTATTATAAAAATATAAATATATCTTTAATTATTTTATTGAATCATATTATTAATTATAGAAATAATAATAATTAAAAAAGAAAAAAGAAAGAAAAAAGATATTTTTTTATAAAATAATTCATTTGTTTTCATAGCACTAATAACGATTTCATTTATATATAACATATATTATTATATTTTATTATATTATATAATATTATATTATATTATATTTTATTATATATATGTATTTATTTATTTAAAGACTCAGAGGTATAATAATGATGGAACTATAAATAAATCTACTTTTGTTTGTTTACCACAAGAATTAAGATATTTAAAATTCTTCGATCCAATACCAGGACCTAAAAATTCACCAGATCCAGTTTATTCTCATACAAGGATATTCAATTCCAGAACAAATAATGAAAATGTTCATATTCTCGTAGAAAAATGTATAATTGACATGTATAAAGTCATTAGAAGTAAATAATTATTATTATCATTATTATATATATATATATATATATATAATTACAAATATATTATTTTATTATTATTATTATTATTATTATTATATTTTTCCCCATAAATATTAACTAAATTATTAATTATAACAAAAAAAAAATTTTTTTTTTATAATCTAAAATAGCTCTATATTAAATTGTTTAAATCAAGAAAATACACATATTAATATTAGTTTTTTTTTTTTTTTTTCGACATAATTTAATTTATAACGTCTTTCATCTCTATCTATTAATTGACTTTAAATAAAATAAAGCATATAAAAATATATATCATCAATTATAAATTTATAATAGATTTTTTTTTATCATTAATCTTTAATCTTCTAAAAGTAACCAAAAGAAAAAAAAAAAAAAGTACATGATGAAAATAATAAAATATTATTATTTGAAATTAGCTAACCCAATAATTATCAATATTATCTTTGATTTAGTTTTTTTTTTTTTTTTTTTTAATATGTAAAAATAATTACTATAAACAGATATATGTTTATTATCATTAAATATATTTAATAAAAATAAAAATAAAAAAATAATAAAAATATAAAATAAATATAAAATAATAATAAATAATAACAAAAATAATAAAAATAATAAAAATAAAGAAATTGTTAAAGAAAAATAATAAAAAATTTAAATATAATATAAAAAATTTAAATATAATATATATAATATAAAAAATTTAAAGAAAAATTATAAAAAATTTAAATATAAAAAAATTTAAGTCCAATTAATATATAATAAATATCATATATATTTTTTAATATTATAATATTAAAAATAAAAATCTCAGAAAAAAAATAAAAATGGTATTATTCATATAAAAAGTTAACCTTCCTAATCCTTAATTCAATTTTTATTAATAAAATAAAATAAAATAAAATAAAATAAAAAAAAAAAAAAAAAAAAAAAATATGAATGGATTAAATGTGTGAAAAAGTGTTTAATTTCCTTCTTGGAGGCAGAAGTAATAATAACAGTTCAAGGGAATGGAAGGATCTTTTTAAGTGCCAGATGAAATCAGGTGCTTATTATGATACTCCATTCTTGGTGGTTTCTGCGGCTCTTCTTCAATCGATTATACCTATTGCTATTGGCCAGCAATGGTCTTTGTTCAATAGGTTCAAATCGAATCGTACAACTACTATCAAGAGCGTCAATGCTGAAGGAACAGTAAGACAGACCAGTAGGGCTAGCGCAACCAATAAAGATCATAATTTCGTATCTTAAAATTATGATTAACATTGTGAAGTCAAAAATAATTATTATATTTCAGTATTATAATGCCCTTGTGAAGTCTTACAGATATTAATTAAATGAAACTAGAATATTTTACACCATTATTTTATTTTATTTTGAGTTTTTTTTTTTTTTTTTTTTTTGTTTATTTTTTTATCTTTTTTTTTTATTCTTTTTATTACATGTATTTTTTCAAATATTTAATTAATAAAGATGAAACAAGTTTGCTGCCTTTAAAAAAAAAAATAAAATAAAATAAAAAAAAAAAAAATGGATTAAATGATAATAATACATTTATTTATACATAATAGAATTTATATATAATAGAATTAATGATTTAAAAATAAAACATAAAATATAAAGTTCTATGTTTCTAAATTTTTTAGAATTATTATTACTTTTTTATTATTATCATTTATTTATATATATATTATTATATATATTTTATTTATTAGTAAATTTGATTATACTGGATATTTCAAATCTTCATAAAAAAAAAAAAATAAAATAAGAAATAAGAAATAAGAATAAAGCCTTTACATACTTTATATATAATTAATATATCAATCCATTTAAATTTTTTAAAAACTTTCATAAAATTTAATTATTATTATTATTATTAAATATTTTGATAAAATAAAAAAAAAAAAATTATAAATATTACATAAATGAGTTTATATTTATTTTTTTATATAATTAATATTTAAAATATTTATTTTTAATGAATTTTTTTTTAATAAATAACAATTAAAATTAAAAATTAAAAAATATAAAGTTTGTACATGAATAAACAGCTAGAAGACTAGATGATTAATGACTAATGCTTAGTAAACTGTTAAATGGGTTTATCTTTTTTTTTTTTTGAATAATAGTAATAATAATAATAATAATAAATAAATAAATAATTGTAATAATAATAAATAATATATAATAAATAATAATAATAATAATAATAATAATAAATAATAAATAAATAATAATAATAAATAAATAAATAAATAATAATAATAAATAAATAAATAAATAATAATAATAATAATAAATAATAATAATATTTAATAAAAATAATTATTATAATATTTAATTAATAATAGTAATTATGAT
>JACVTC010000030.1:507500-540000 GCA_016946835.1 Neocallimastix lanati (nom. inval.) | reverse complement strand
ATACTTCTTTTTAACTATTGGATGTGTCATTATTCCTTTAGCAGAAATATACTGGAGTAAATTTTTCTCCAAAAAGAAAGTATTATCAATAAAATAATTATATATATTTAAAGAAAATAAAATATTAATAAATGCATATATATATTTATTATTAATACAAAAAAAAATTATATTCTTATTCTATTTTTATTATTACTTTTTTTATATAAAAAAAAATTAAACATTTTTTTATATAAATATATTACTCACTAAAAGAAAGTATCAAGAACTGAATTTATTAAATTATTAACAAGTAAAAAGTATATTGAAATTATAAAAGTATGTATTTGTATATATAGTTATATGTAATATTTTTATGACAAATAAATATTAATTAATAAATAGTTTATATAAATAACAATTATGATTATAATATTGTTATTAATAATAATAATAATAATATATATATATATATTTATAACTATTAACATTAATATTAAATAATATAATCAATTAATTAATATTTTCATATATATATATTAAGGTTTATTCAATTCGATTTTTATGTATTGAAAATATTTTATTTTGGGAATTACATTTAAAAGTTTTAAAAACAATATGCTCCAATTTATATGAAGAAATTAAATTAATAAAAAGAGATGAATTTGACAATACTAAAATAACTGCAATAGAAGGAAATATTAATACTACCAATAATATAATGAAATCAGCAGAATTTGATAGTTCCTATGTAGATCTGTCTTCAGTTAGAAAACAAAATGCTTATATGGAATTACAAGAAAGAAGATGTAGTACAGGTGGAAATATTACAAAAAGATTAAATAATCCTGAATTTGATGATAATAGAAAGATGGGTGATAGTCAGCCATTCCCTCATATGGAAGAAGCTAAAGATTCTATTCATTATAGATCGGAAAATAATTTTGAAAATGCTACCTATTCAGTAATCATGGATCCTTCCTTCAATGTAAATATTTTCAATATTACCGGTAATTCAAGTAATATATATAGTAGTGAAAGTACAGAGTTATCAGTAAAGAATAGTCAATCTATTGATATAAAATTAAATTCAGAATCATCTGAAATTAAACGAATAATATTTGATCAAATATTTAGAGAATTAGTGATACCAGAAGATCTTTGGAATGCCATGTTTAAAAGAATGAATAACTTTAATGATGAATATATAGAATATTATAAAAAAATATATGATATTTACATTAATCCAAAAGGTGTAGTTCCCGTAAAATTAAAAAATAATAGTGCAAAATCTATCGGTTTAAAAATAAGTAAATCTGAATATTCTTATGATATGTTTTTCCCTGTAAGTTTATCAAAAAAAAAATTCAAATTAATAAATAATAATCATAATAATTATAAATGCTAGTTTTAAAAACATACTTGAATTAATAACTTTTTATTATTTTTATTATTATTACTATTATTATTATTATTATTATTATTAATATTATTATTATTATTATTATTATTATTATTATTATTATTATTATTATTATTATTATTATTATTATTATTAAAACATACAGATACTAGATGAAGTTGCTACCTTAATTTATGAACATGTATATCTCAATCTTGTTTTCTAATTATCATACAATAATAAAATATATAAATATATATATAATTTAAAAAAAAAAAATAAAAATAAAAAAACATAAGCAATATCTTTTTATCTTTTTATAATAATATGATATATTTTTAAATTTCATAATTAAATTCATAAATATTTTATTATTATTATTCATTATTTAAAATATATATATATATATATATATAAAATAAAAAAAAAAATAAAATAATTAATACATATATTTATGGAGTTTCGATTAATTTATCATTATATAATATATATTTAGGCTCATTTAATATTTATTAAAAAATATTAAAGATATTTATTAAAAATTTTATATTTAAAAATTTTATTAATATAACTATAAATAAAAAAATAAAAATAAAAAGTAAAAATAATAAAATTAAAAATTAAAAATTAAAAATAAAAAATATAAAAATGAAAACATATATATATTATTTTATTTGAATTTTTTTTTCTTGTTATAATGTTTATAATATTTATTTAATATAATAAAAATACATAAAGTAATTTATAAATTTATATATGTTACAGTTTAATTATTATATAAATCTCTAAACTGTTCTTTTTTTTTTTTTTTTTTTTTTAGATATGTTATTTTCATTCATTGATTTTATTAAGACATTTTATGTATATCTTATACTAGATTTTAAATTAACCAATTTCTTTTATTAAAAATTTAAAAATAAAATAAATATTATTAAAATGTAATAAATAAAGATAGAAATAAATAATAATAAAAATAAAAAAGAAGGTAATATCTTCTAATTAATCTTTTATCCATTGGATATTTGAATGTTCTACCTTTTCTCGATGTCGATGTAAATCTTTAGATTTTATCGATGACTTTTTCATTTTATTTGCCAATAAAGTAAGGAATCTTTCCTTACTTACTTCTTATTCTAATATTTTAAAATATTAAAATTCCATAAATAGGTATATTTATATATTCCTTTTTTGGTGGAATTTCAGCTTTAGATGAGCTACAATTCGATACTGGGGAACAGGGACATTTAAGTGAACAACTTCTAAAAAGTTCACAGGGTTCGACTGTTCTGTATATTGTGGGGCTTGCGGAATATCTTGCTAATACAATCTACCAATCCTCAGTAGCTCTCTTGAGTTACTTTTTGAGTGGTTTAGCAAAAACACTTTCATTACCAAGAGTGTTGACGTCGTACCGATATGGTAAAGGAATAGTGCAGTTAAAAGTCTTGTTAATTCTTATCAATACTCATTTACTAATAGCACTGTTCCTAATAAAGAACCCTTAGTAAGTAATTCAACTTTTGATGTCTTTCTTGTTGTTCAGGGGAGAGTTTAATGGATACCACACTATCTATTTTAAAGATGTTACTTCTTTGTTTTATTATTTTTTTTTTAACTGGTGATCATGTTGCTACACATAGTATACATCACATCGAAATTTTTTTTAGATTTTGAACTTATTTTTATTCTTTATTACATTAAATTTTTTATGATTAATTAAATTTTTTTTCTTTCTTTTTTTTTTTTTTTTTATTATTTTTTATTTTTCTTAATCTTTTACATATATTTTATTTTTATCTTTAAATTATATAATGTATTATTTTAAATATTAACATGATAATATAAAAATAATTATTATTTCTTAATTAGAATATACATATATATATGTATGTATATAAATTTTTGATTTTTAATAATCATATTTTAATAATATATATATACCTTTTCATCTTTATATAATATCTATTTAAAAATATTAAAAAAATATTAAAAATATTATTTTGTATTAATACGAGTAAAAATAAAATAAAATAAATAAAATAAAATAAAAAATTAAAGAATAAATATATATAAAATTAAAAAATTAAAAAAAAAATTAAAAAAAAATAAAAATTATGAAATATGAAAATATAAATACTATTTTGTTTAAATGTTTATTTTTTTATTTTTATTTATTATTATTATTATTATTATTTTATTATATAACTTCTAAACTGTTTCTTTCTTTTCTTTTTTTTTTTTTTTTTTATAATTTTTTATTTATTGATTTTATGAAGGATTTTATGGATTTTTTTTTTTTAAACTAAATTTTAAATTACGAATTTCTATAGTTAAATTATTAAAAATAAAAATAAAATGATACTTAAAATGAAATGAAATAAAAATGAAAATAAAAGTATATATATATATATATAAAAAAAAAAAAAAAAAAAAAAAAAAAAAAAAAAGTGAATGAATGAAAGAATAAAAGAATGAAGGAAAGAAAGAAGAGTAAAAAATAAATAAAATAAATAAATAAAATTAAAATTAATTAATGATAAAAATTAAATATTATTAAATATATTTACATTATTTATGCGTATATGTATATATATGACAAAAAAAAAAAAAACTTTTTTTTATGTAAAATAGATATTAATAAAAAAAATTAAAATAATATATTTATAATATATACAATATTATTAATAATTTTATTATTATTATTCTAAAGAGACATTACTTAATGCCTTTTCTAATGGTTTAATGGTAATGTTTTTATTATCATTATCTGTCCTTAAATTTTTAAATTCATCTTCAACATTGATCTCTGAATAATTTGATGATTCAATATTTTTATTATTAATATTTTTTTCATCTTTTACTTGTTCAAAAGAAATCATTTCATTAGATTGCTGAAAGGGATTTTTCTCCTTTTCATAATTATCATCAATATTATTATTGTTGTTGCTGTTACCTCTATCCTTAATATTTAATTGATGATTATTTTTATTGATATTGATATTAGTGAAGGTTAATCCTTGTTGATAAGCTTTTAATTCACGTCTTACTTTCATTATTTTTGAATAAGATTTATGACGACTATGACTATTTAATTTTGCCTCTACTTCCCTTACTTTTTTCTTAGTATTATTTTTTCTTAGAGGAATATTTTCTTTTTCATTAAAAAAAATAATCTCACCAGTTGATAAATTATTACTTTTATCATTTTGTTTTAAATCCTTATTTAAATTAAAGTTATAATCAATATTTTGAATTTTATCTTTAGGTAGTGGACAGATATTCATTGTATCATAATTTAAATTACTATTAAATTTAATTTTATTATTCTTATTGCTTTTATATTTGTTAAATTCTTTATAACTTTTTCCTGGATTATAAGTATTATTAATATTCATAAGATTATCATTATTTTCTCGAAAATTAATACTTTGTATATTATTTGTTGTAGTGATAGTACTAGTACTAGTGTTAGTAACAGTAGTTATAGTAGTTATCTCAGTAACGACAGATATTTTTTTATTTTTTTTAATTTTTTTATTAGTAGTAATAGTAGATAGAGTATTTTCATTTGTTTGAATGGTATTTAAGTTTTTATGAGGATTATTCTCTTTAAATATGATTTCGTTTCTTGAATCTTTATTTATTTCAATTTTTGTTTGATCATCTTTATCAATTTTCATCTCTATTTCATTCTTGGATGGATTATTTTTTTTAAAAATTTCTAATTTTTGAATATTTTCTGATTTTGGAACTTTTTTCAAGCAATAGATACATTCCCAATGACTATGATGAGAATCATTTAATGAAGAAATATTTTCATTTTCATTATTATTATTAGCATTATTATTAGTATTATTATTATCCTTTTTGGAATCCATAACGATTTTAATTACATTGTTCTTCTGACAATTACTACAATATACTTTGCCACATTTTTGACAGGTGGCACCTTCTTTTTCCATACAATTTTTACAAAGGCTTTCCTTACAAGAAGGATTACCACAATCATTAAATAAAAAGGTATCATTAATAAAGGAATATCTTAATATTTTATCTTTGTCCTTATTATGTAATGAATTCTGATATTGGCGAATATCCTCTTTGCATGCATCACATAATAAGGAATCATTTTGGTTATTATTATTGTAATGACTGCATACTGTACATAGACGATGATTTTTGTTTTTATCACATAATCGTTTAAAACATTTTTCACATCTTTTTGGCAATAATGAACGAATACATTCCTTACAACAAACTTCGTTTGAAATGTTAATTTGGGTATTATGAATATTCCTATTGGAAACTAACATTTTATTATTTTCGTTTTTATCTTTTAAAAAATAGCATTAAGAGTAAAATAATAATATTGATGATTTTTATATAAATGTTACAATTATTAATAGAAAAATGAAGATAAATAAATTAATTATTAATAAACCGGTTAATATTATAATATAAATTATAAAATAATGATAATAATGATGATAATAATGATGATAATAATAATAATAATTTCTAAAATTATAATTTTATAAAATTAATAAGTATAATTATAATTCACAAAATTATTTTATATAATAAAAAATTAATTTTAAATAATAAAAATAAAATTAATTTTTAAAAATTACAATATTATAAAAATGAATTATTATTATTAAAAATTTTAAACAATTATCATTAGTAATATATATTATATATTTTATTATTATGAATTTTACCTATATCCATTGAAGCATTTGAAGTATTTAATTTTGAAGTATGAAAATGACGACAACCCCATATCATTCTATCATCTTGACATTGCTTACAAACAGGTTCTTGACAACCTATACAACAATTTGATTTAAGTACTACCTGATTATAACATTTTTTACAAACAGTTTTATCATGAAGTTGATTTTTGTATTTTCTATTCAATTCCTCTATATTTTTCATAAACTCTGAGGCATAACTTTCTCGTTTTTTGGACTCAGAATTTTTAAATTCGGCTAAACGTTTTTGATTCTGAGAAAGTCTTTTTCTAAAATTATCATGAATTTCAGCTTCCTCTTTATGTATAGCTTTCAATTCATCGTCAAGTTCTTTTAAATGGTTATGATATTGTTGAGTAATTGATAGTAATGCCACGGAAGATTCGTTTAAAACATTGGAATCAGGTTGTTTTCTCTTTTTATCTAAACTATTAAAAAGAAATTTTCCGTTGACTTGACTTTTATCATTAAACATATTCAATATATTATCATTCTCTTAATATTATTATTGTTACGTTAATGATTTTGTTACTATATTTTATTTTTATTTTTATTATTATTATAATTATTATTACTTTTAGTCTATAAATATGAATAAAAAAAATTATATGTGTATGTATCTTTCCTGTTAATATTAATTAGTCTAATTTAAATTTCAACAAAAATAAAAAATAAAAAAATAAAAAAATAAAAAATAAAAAAATAAAAAAAAAAAAAAAAAAAAAAAAAAAAAAAAAAAAAAAAAAAAAAAAAAAAAAGGTATAATATTGAATAATAATAAAATTTGTTTTATTCTTATAATCATTCAATAATTTTTTTTTTATTTTTTTTTTTTTAATATTTTAAACCATAAATATAAAATAAAAAAAATATATATATATAATAAATTAATTTATATATAAATTAAATTAAATTTGGCCCTACTTGCTCTTAATATCTTTTTTTTTTTTTTTTTTTTAATTTATTAATAAGGTTCGTTCATCCATAAAATTAATTAAATCATAAAACATAAAAAAATTTAAAAAGAAGTAAAAAAAAAAAAAAAAAAAAAAAAAAAAAAAAAAGTTAAAAAAAGTTACTACAAGAACCATTAACCATGCCAAAACAATAAAATAAAAAAAAATATAATAAATAAATTGAAATAGCAATTTCAATTTTTAACAGTAATCATAATAATATAATTACAGTTAAAAAAATAATATTGACAAGTCATAATTTTTATATAATAAATGATAATAATAATAATAATAATTTGAAATTAAAATTGAAATTAAATTAAAATTGAAATTGAAATTGAAATTGAAATCGAAATTGAAATTGAAATTGAAATTGAAATTGAACTTGAAATTAAAATTAAAATTAAAATTAAAATTATAATTAAAATTAAAATTAAAACTGAAATTGAAATTGAAATTGATTGAAATTGTATAAGAATATAAATTTATATTTTTTTTTAAATAAATTTATTGGTTTTATTATTTTTATTAATATTAAATATTTTTTAATATTCTTAAATATTTTAATTCATTATAATTTTCTTAACATTTTTATTATATTACTATATTAATAGTTTACTAATCAATTGTAAATTCATAAATAAATTTCATTTTATAAATAAAATAAATAATAATAAAAAAAAAATTGATAAAAATAAATTATTAATTTATCCTCTTCGGTATGAATATTAATTTGCCAAAATTAAATTAAATCAGCAACTATAAGAATTAAAAATAATAATAATTAAAATAGAAATGCATTAGAATTATTGTATTGATTAAATATTTGGTAATTTAATATATATATATTTATATAAATGTTTATTAAATAATTACTGTTAATTGGCATTTCATCAATTTGAGTACTATAATATTGTTCTATATCACGAAGAATCTTAATTTCATCATTCTTTACAAAATTAATAGCTATTTATTATATTTGATAAAAAATAAAATTATAAATAAAAACATTAATAAAATACTTAATTTTTGATTTAAATATTTTCTTTTATAAAAATATACATATTATATATATTTTTTAATATTTCCTTTTTATAACAATTAAAATAATATTAAAATAATAATAATTTATTTATTACATACCAACACCCTTTCTACCAAAACGACCTGAACGACCAATTCTTTTTATATTTAAATATATGATATTTATTAATTACTTATATAGTACAATAAATATTTATAATAATAATAATAAATTAATTTAATTAATATTATGATAATTTTATTCTTACCTGTGAATATAATTTTCACGATCAAGTGGTAAATCATAATTTATAACAGTGGAAATTTGTTGTACATCGATACCTCTAGCCCAAACATCAGTTGTAATTAAAACACGACTTTTTAAAATTTAATTTTAAATATAAATATAAAAATATGTATGAAAAAAAAAATAATATTTAAATTTAGTTTATTTCTATTTTTATTTTTTTACTTTTTTGTTTTATTTTCTTAAAAAAAATTAATAAATATTTACCTCTTTCCTTGTCTGAATTCTTGCATAATAGCATCACGTTCTTTTTGTGGCATATCACCATGCATTGAAGATATAGTAAAGTTAGCTTCTCTCATTTTTTCAGTTAACCAATCAACCTTCTTTCTAGTATTACAGAAAATAACTGCTTGAATAATAGTGAATGAATCATACAAATCACAAAGGGTATCAAATTTCCATTCTTCAAGTTCAACTGGTACGAAGAATTGTTTTATACCTTCTAAAGTTAATTCATCACGCTTAACTAAAACTCTAATAGGATCAGTCATGAATTTTGAAGTCATTTCTAATATATCATTTGGTAAAGTAGCACTTAATAATACTACTTGAGTATTTGGTGGTAAATAACGATAGACATTATAAATTTGTTCTTTGAAACCTTTATTTAACATTTCATCAGCTTCATCTAAAATTAGCATTTTAACATGACGAGTTCTTAAACTCTTTCTACGAATCATATCACCAACACGACCTGGGGTACCAGAAATAATATGTTGACCATATTCTAATTTTTTAATATCTTCACTAATATTGGTACCACCGATGCAAGCATGGCATTGAACATTCATATAATCACCTAAAGCTAAAACAACACTTTGAATTTGAGTAGCAAGTTCACGAGTTGGAGATAAAACAATAGCTTGAGTTTCTCTAGTTTTAGTATCAATTCTTTGTAACATGGAAATTGAAAAAGTAGCAGTTTTACCTGTACCGGATTGAGCTTGTGCAATTACATCACGACCTTTTATTATAGGAACGATAGCACGTTGTTGAATTGAAGATGGTTTTTCAAAATCTTTTTTTTTTTATTCATCAATTATTATTAGTAATATTATTAAATATTAAATCATTCCATTTATTTTATAAATTTTATTGTTATATATATATATTTTTTTTTTTGATATGATAATTTGAATTGTAATAATCCGTAAAAAAAAAAAAAAAAAAAAAAAAATTGATGATATATAATAAAATCCATAATATATATATAATTTTTTGGGGATAATCCAGTTAAAAAATGAAATTTTATAAATAAATATTCATGATGATATGTAATAATTACAATAATAAAATTAGTAATTAGTATAAAATTTAAAAAAAGAGAATATTAAATTAAATTTTAATTTGTTATATTTAAAAAAAAAAAAAAAAAAAAAAAAAAAAAAAAAAAAAAAAGAATGTTTAAATTAATTATATTAGAAACATTTAAAATTATATTATTACTTATTTTAAAAAACAAAAATAATAATTATAATAATGTAAAAAATATTAAAATTAAAATTAAATAATTAAATAAATATGAAAGTATAAAATAATATATTAATAAATTTATAAAAAATAAAATATTATAATTTTTACTATAAGCGTAAATTCCTCTTAAAAGATTTTCTTTTAAACCCATTGCTTCAAAGGTTGGAACAACCTTAACTTCTTCACTAGTTTCAAAAGTAGTTTTATCTTCATCCATTATGTACTATTGAAAAAGAACAAAAATATACTAAAAATTCTTTGATTTTAATTAAATTGAAATATGATTATTTAATGATTTAATTACAAATAATGATTTAATTATTTTTATAGATTTTAATTCAATAATTTTATAAAAATGATTTCTTATTTAATTATAATTTTTAAATTTTATTTAAATAAAATAAAATAAAATAAAAATAAATAAATATAGATTATTAAAAAAAAAAAAAAAAAAAAAAAAAAAAAAAAAAAAATTTATATTTTATTTATTTATATATTTATTTTTTATTTTTTAACTTATTTATTTATTTAGTATATTTATTCATTAATTTATTATAATTAAAATTTAAATTTTATTGGCTACTAAAAATGGATTGACCAATAATGAAAACAATAAAATAAATATTTATTATTATTATTATTATTATTATTATTATTTATTTATTTATTTATTTATTTATTTATTTATTTATTTATTTATTTATTTATTTATTATTATTATTATTATTATTATTATTATTATTATTATTATTATTATTATTATTATTATTATTATTATTATTATTATTATTATTATTATTATTATTATTATTATTATTATTATTATTATTATTATTATTATTATTATTATTATTATTATTATTATTATTATTATTATTATTATTATTATTATTATTATTATTATTATTATTATTATTATTATTATTATAGTAAATGTATGTAATATTATAATAATTATTAATATACATATATATATATTCATTGAGTTTTAATAAGGTAAAAACTCCTATTAGTTCTGTATTAAAATTTTTTTTTTTACTGTTTCGAAGTTGGTACTCTTGACAGCAGTAGGATCACTGGTTTACAAATTTAATGGAATCATAATTTAAAGAAAAAAAAAAAAAAGCTAATCATATTTTTAATACTCAATTTGATAATAATTTAAGTGAGAGACTTAACTTTATAATGTTAATAAACTAATTATATATACCTTTTTTTTCATAAAAATAAGAATTATTTTAATGTATTGAATATATTGTATAATTTTACTATTTATTATCATTATAAAGTAAATGACATTATTTATCATTGTTGATAATAATTTTATACAACCTATTTTGATAGACTAAAATATATTATATATTAATAATTATAATGTATTCCTCTTATTAATTATTATTAGTATATTTATAGTATTATTGCTTAAATATTAAACATATTTAAATTATTAATTTTATTACTTGGTAATAAAATTTCTTATTAGTTATATCACATAAAAATTTAAATCGATTTTTTCTTAAATAACAATATTATATAAATGAAATTTTTACTAAATAATAAAGTAGTATTTTAGTAATTAAGATGAATAGTTTATTTTTATTAACTGTTTAATTATTTTGTAGTATTAATAAATGCCGATTTAATTACTTTTTCACCTCTTTCAAGAAGAAATATTTCAGTTGATCTTGAAAGATCTTTATCTGAAATAGGTGACAAGTGTAAAAAAGAAATAATAGCAACTAAGTATAAAATTACTATTATCAGTAAATAAATTTACAGTTGTGATTCTTTTATTATATTTAAAAGTTGTTAATATTCGATTAGGAAGGTAAAATAACTTTATTTAATTAAATAAAATAATGTACATTACATCATATGGATGTATTATTTTTAAATTGGTAATTAAGAAAAGTTTTTTTTTTTTATAAATAAATATGAATGATTTTATAATTGACTAAATTAATGCTATTCAAAGAATCTACTATTACTGTAATGTAGATAATAATTAATCTATAGTTTTACATTAGATAATATACTATTATAGTGAATTGTTAATAAAATCATTATCTAATACTTTCTGAGCCATAAGTTTTAACAACTTATTTCGACCTAATATGTTATAATAAATCCAATGACATAATTATTATTGATCTTAATATATATTAATATATTACGATAAATTAATTATTTTTAGTCAATATAAGGCTTATGTTCATATAGTAACTATTTTAATTCTTCTGATTAATCATTTTTGTTTTACTTAATTTATAACATTATTAGGTTGAAATTTATCTATTAAATTTTTAATGTAAAAGCATAATTTATTATTTAATATTTTAATACATATATGAGAATACGTTGATTGTAATTACTAATTATTTAATTCTTCAATAATATACTAGAAATTATATTAGTTGTAATTATGACTATCTGTTATAAGTCTAAATGCTAAATGTGAACGTAAATAAATATAAAATATTCTTTCAAAATTATGCGAAAAAAATATATATATATAATTTTCAATAATTTTTTATCAATGCTATAATTTATCTAAATAGCATTAACTTTTTAAAATAATCAATTTTAAATTCATAATAGTAATAAATTTACTCTAAAATATATCTATTGTTATACAAACAATTGATAAAATAATATTAAGTTTTTTAAAACTAGAATTTCATTATGTATTTAAAAACAAAATAAATCTTAAAAATAAATCTATTAAAACTTTCATCATTATTGATTTTTAAAAGGTTGTACCATAGCGTATCCAGATTACAAAAGCTCAAAAAAAATAATACCATCAAATTCTTTATTATTTCGTTACACATTACCATATGAATTTGAATGGTCTTTCCTCAGAGAATTTCATAATTGGGGGGATTCATTTTATTATTATTTTAAATTCAATCATAATGTATTATCGTTTTAAATATAATTGTTTTATGACTAAAGATATTCACAATTTCATAGAGTATTTTAATACTACGATCAATTTGAAAAGATCTCTAGGGGCTCGTCATTCAATGATGAAGCGACAATTTATTTCTTTGTGGAAGGGTTGTCAACCAACATTAAGGAAAGGACTTGGATGTTCTACCCAAGGATTAGGAAATTCTCAGAGCTTGTAAGCACAGTGGCTTTTAAAAAATGTCTGATTCGAATCAAATAGTATCACCAAAATTAAATAATACGAAACTAGAACCATTTTAAATTACAGGAAATCAAGTAGAAGACCCACAATTAATCCAAGAATATTTGAATAAAAAAAGAGATAATTGTTGAGTCGTTTAGGGACTTAATTTAAAGAGAGAGGAATGTAAAAAATAAACCTTTAATAGAATTAACATAAATTTATGTAATAATTTATGTAATATCATAAATTAGAGGGTGGTGCGTTTCGGAATGTGGCTTTAAAAAATTTTACATAAATTTTCATTTCGGAATGTGGCTTACATTATTTTTTATAAATTTTTATTTATGAATATAAAATTTAAAAAATTAAAATAAAATGGCACATATAATTTCTTTGAAAAAATAATTATTAAAAATATTTAAAATGTGATATATTTCAAAAAAAATGATGATTTACATTCGCCATATTTTGAAAATTTTTATTTATTTATTAATTTATTCATTTATTTATTTAATAATAATATTTAATAATATTTTTTTTATACTATTTTTTAACTATAAAGTTTATTATATGGAAATATAATAATTTACATTAATTTAAAATACTGTAAAAATTATAATAAAATTCATGTTAACATATATATATGCTATATCATTTACTTTATTATATAATTTATTTGTTGCTAAATTCAGTTTTTATACTAATTTCATATCAATATCTTATTTATTTTATTTTATCATATTATATATTATTATTTCACTGCATATTTATTTATTTTATATTATTTTATTTTATTTCGATACTTGCAATTTATTGTAATTCACATATTTATTTTATTTATTTTATTTTTATTAATACTTGTATTTTTATTATAATTCAAATAATTTTTTTATTTTATTATATTTCATATTTATTTTATTTTATTTTATTTTATTTTATTTTATTTTATTTTATTTTATTTTATTTTATTTTATTTTATTTTATTTTATTTTATTTTATTTTATTTTATTTTATTTTATTTTATTTTATTTTATTTTATTTTATTTTATTCAATCTGTACTTATATTTATGTTTCTACTATTTATTTTATTTTATTTTATTTTATTTTATTTTATTCAATCTGTACTTATATTTATGTTTCTACTATTTATTTTATTTTATTTTATTTTATTTTATTCAATCTGTACTTATATTTATGTTTCTACTATTTATTTTATTTTATTTTATTTTATTTTATTTTATTCAATCTGTACTTATATTTATGTTTCTACTATTTATTTTATTTTATTTTATTTTATTTTATTCAATCTGTACTTATATTTATGTTTCTACTATTTATTTTATTTCATTTCATTTTATTTTATTTTATTTTATTTTATTCAATCTGTACTTATATTTATGTTTCTACTATTTATTTTATTTTATTTTATTTTATTTTATTCAATCTGTACTTATATTTATGTTTCTACTATTTATTTTATTTCATTTTATTTTATTTCATTTTATTTTATTTTATTTTATTTTATTTTATTCAATCTGTACTTATATTTATGTTTCTACTATTTATTTTATTTTATTTTATTTTATTTTATTTTATTTTATTCAATCCGTACTTTCTTATTTAATATTCTACTTTTTATTTTATTTTATTTTATTCAATCCGTACTTTCTTATTTAATATTCTACTTTTTATTTTATTTTATTTTATTTTATTTTATTTTATTTTATTTTATTTTATTTTATTCAATCCGTACTTTCTTATTTAATATTCTACTTTTTATTTTATTTTATTTTATTTTATATATTATTATATTCTATATTTTTTTTTTTATTTTATTTTTAAATATTCATTTTAAAATTATTATTTCCTTTTTAATATTTTTTATCGAATATTTTAATTAAAATTTATATTTTACAAAAATCTTTTTTACTCAGGAACATTATGTTTAACTTAATAGATTATTTGAAAATTTTATTATAAAATATTAAAATTTTTTTAAAGTAATACTAATATTAACAATAACATTTTTAAACATAAATTACTATTAAATAATAAGTTATTTTAGATATTTATATTATACTTATACAAATATAATAAACTAACAAAAAGAACTTTACTATTTTTACAAATAGTAAAGTTTTTTAAGAGTGCCTGATAGAAATAATTTAAAATATTAATTATTTCCTTTTATAAGTATTATATTTTTATCATAATACATAAATATCATAAATATTTAAAATGTATATTTGAAATATTTATTAAAAATATGAAATATACAATAAATATTTTTAAAAAATATAATAATTTAATATTTGGTTTATTTTATAAAAATTTTTTATTTATTTATTTATTTATTCACTACTATATAAAATAAAAATAAGGCGAAATGCAATACATTCATATTTTTAATATTTTATAATACTAATATATAATAATAAAGATATCTTTTAATATATTTTATTTATTAATATTATTAAATAAAATATATTAAAAGATATCTTTATTATTATATATTAGTATTTAAAATAAATTTATAAAAAAATTTTTTTTAAAAATTTTTTAAGCTAACCCTATCAATAAATATTAAATAAATTTCAATATTGAATTTCTTATTAAATAAAAAAATCTAATTATCAATTAATTGTAATTATAGTAATTATGATTTTGAAAGGATTTAATAATTATTTTTATTTGGATTTATTAAAATTAATGATTTCATTATTCAATCTAATTAAACAATTGAACCAATTTTCGATGATATCATTTTTACTACATCCAATATTTTTTAATTCGGCTTCCATATTTTTATAATATTCAACTAAAATATTAATTTCATCAACCCTTTCTGATATTCTGCTCTTTTTTCTCCAAATTCCTTTAATTTTCATTTGGTAATCATAGTAAGATATGGATTCTTCAAATTGTATTGTATATATTAATTTATAGCATGAAGGTTTTTTTTACAAATAAATTTTTTAAATAACTGTTATAAGATTCTGAAGCATTATTTGTTATGTGGTCTATACTGTTGTAATAATTCCAATATTTTATATTATAGATATTTAGAAATGTTTTCTCAAAATAATCTAAAAAATTCAATAATTGGGAACAGGTAGATTTATATCTCTTGCATGTATTTTTAATTTTATTAAAAATATCAGGTATGTATTCAATATTAATAAAACATAAATTAGAAATCGCTTTATAATAAGTATTTAAAATATTATGATCTTTCACTTCCTTGTAACATAATTTATTTATTTTAGTCATTAATAATCTTTTATAATGCCAAATACAATATTTAATATTTATATTGGGAAAAATAAAAAAAAATGAAATTTTTAATTTTATATATATTTTTATTTTTCTATTAAGAAAATCTTTTTTATAATGAATAAGACGAGATAACAACAATAGGAATAATGGTGGTAAATTATTTTTTTTTATAATGGATAAGTGTTCGTCTTGACTTATCTTGTCTGTCGGTTTATTTATTTATTTGTTAATTTTTTTTTTATCTCTTCTTTCTAATTCTTTTTTTTTTTAATTTATATTTTTTTATCCTTTTTCTTTATTATTTTATCTTTAATATATAGGAAAAGATATATATGTAAAAATATAATCAATAATGAAAAATTAAAAACTCTACAGATAAATAATTTAAAAAAAAAAAAAAAAAAAAAAAAAAAATTATATTTATTTAAATTATATAGGTATATCATTATATCAATTATAATTTTAATTATGTAATTATATAAGTATCTTGCTTAATTGTAATTATAGTTCTAATTATGGTTATATAGATAAACAGCTATATAATTATGATTATAGTTATAGTTACAGCTATTGTTATAGAATTATATACTATAGATATATTATAAAATTAATTATAGCTATAGTTATGATTATACTTATATTTTATAGTTGTACTATCTACAAAAAAAAAAAAAAAAAAAAAAAAAAGCCTTCCCACATCCATTTTTTTTTTAGATAATATATGTGAATAAAGTTTAATTTATAGGTTAAAAATGGATTATTTTTTAAAAAAAAAATTACATATGATAAAGGGGAAAAAATGGAAAAAAATGAAATAATTTTAATTTTAATTTTAATTTTATTTTATTTTTTTTTATTTTTTTATTTTATTTTATTTTTTATTATTTATTAATTAATTAATAAGATAATAAATAAAAAAAAAAATAAAAATAAAAATAAAAATAAAATAAATAAATAAATAAATAAAAAATTAAATATAAATAAGAAATAAAATATTAAATTTTTTAAAATAAAATTAGTTCGCAATTTCAACATGAATGATTACTATAAATAAATATAAATTATAAATATTAAGAAATATCATCAATAAATATAGACATATGGAATACCATTAATAAAAATGATAAATGATAAATATAAAACTTTTCCATCTCCATCAGTAATAAATCAAATATAAAAATAATTTATATTATATTTGGCATAATTAACAGTAGTCATTATTATTACCTCTCTTAATTTAATTAACAATTATTAATCATCAAAACGATATTAAATTATTTAATAATTATAATATTTTTTATTATATTTAATTATTAAATTATTGAATCATTAATTATTATTTTTAATATTATTATTATTATTATTATTATTATTATTATTATTATTATTATTATTATTATTATTATTATATAATCTTGTTAATATATCATTTTTTATTCGTTTATTATATCCATCTCAATCATTTTTTATTATTTCAAATATTTATTATTACTTATAATAAATATTGTCTTTTTTTATTATCATAAGTAAATACAATATTTATAGGGATGTAAATATTCAATTTTATTGTTATTTATTTATAATGAATATCCCTTCTTATTTTTTTTTTAATTATTAATAAAAATATAGACTTTTTTTTATTACTAATACTATCAACTTTTCTATTATTAATTAATTTATACTAGTTTATCATCTTTTTTAAAGTATTTTTTATTTAAATAAAAATATCTTTAAAGTCAAGTCATATTAACTAATTGAGAATCAATTTTTTACAAAAAAAGTATAATTAAAAGTAATACTATAAAGAAAGAGTATTTATTAATAATTTATAAATAATTATTAATAAAAGAGTATTTATTAATAAATAATTACTAATAAATATTAATTATTAAATATTAAATATATATATTAAATACTAAATAATTGAATAATAGTATATAATTAATAAAATAATTAATAATAATGAAAGAGTATTAATAAATAAATAAATTAATAATAAACAAATAAATAAATAAATATATTTTAAATAAATTATAAATACAAAATTAAATGAATATTTATTATTTAAGAAATAAATATTAATTAAATAAATAATCATTTTAAATAATTTTTTATTTTTTATTTTTTTTAATAATTTCCATATAAATATAAAAAAATATAATGTATAATTTTAATCAATCCTTTTTTTCTTAATTTTATTTCTTTTATTTCTTTTATTTATTATTATTTTTTTTGTATATTTATTAATTAATACTTTTTTATTCAATAACTTTTCAGCTCATTTTACTTGTTTGTTTTTATTTAATATATGCTATATGCATAGCGTTAATTATAATCTTTAATTTGTATTTCAAAGATCATAATGCAATATCATGATCTTTGAAATATTCTATTAAATAGAAAAAAAATTAATAAAAGCACAATAATTAATAATACAATAATAATTAATAATACAATAATAATTAATAATACAATAATGCAATAATAATTAATTATAAAAATAATAGTTAATAATAAAAATAATAGTTAATAATAATAAAAATAAAGAATAATATAATAATAATTAATAAAAATAATATTTTATAACATTTGCTATCAATAAAACTATTTAATAATTACAAGTAATAATAATCAATATATTATAAAATAATTTTATCTTTAGTTATTTATTTATATAGTTATTGATTATACTTTTTTACTTTATGAAATAAAAAAATGAAAAAAAAAAAATAAAATAAAATAAAATAAAAAAAAAAAGAAATAAAAGAATAAAACGGTAAATGAATTAACTTTTTTTTTTTTTTTTTTATTTTTTTAATTTATTTTTTAATTATTACCATTTTAAGTAATTTTAATTTAAAAAATTTTATATATTAAAAAATTTTTTTTTTAAATTTTTTAAAACTTTTTAAATTTTTTTAAATTTTTTAAATTTTTTATTTCTGGTAAAATCAAGTTTTTTTTTTTTTTGTTGTTGTTGTTGTTTTTTGTTGTTATTGTTTGTTGATTGTTTGTTTCATTGCAATCTTAATTAAATATAAAATAGAATAAATGAAAATAGAATAAATAATATTTGTATAAATACATTCTAATAATTTTATTTATATAAATACAACAAATATTTTTATTAGATATTTATTTCTTCATATTTATATTTAATTTCTTTACCTTTATTTTTTTTTTTTTTTTTTTTTTTTTTTTACCATTGATATCTCATTAAAAATATTAAACTTTAAAATCTTTAATAATTTTTAACTTAAACTTAAAATAATAAAAAAAAAAAAAGTAATAAATATAATAAAGAAATCACAATTAAAGGTAAATATTTATTGTTGATGAACTAATGATTCAGGCGTTAACCTTTTCTTTCTATAATAAATAATAAAATAATTTAAAACTAAATAATTTTTTACACAATCAAAGCTA
This sequence comes from Neocallimastix lanati (nom. inval.), assembly GCA_016946835.1. Lineage (NCBI taxonomy): Eukaryota > Fungi > Neocallimastigomycota > Neocallimastigomycetes > Neocallimastigales > Neocallimastigaceae > Neocallimastix > Neocallimastix lanati (nom. inval.). The sequence goes on along the minus strand of JACVTC010000030.1, from coordinate 520,264 downwards.
AAAATTTATTGTTGTTGATGAACTAATGATTCAAACGTTTATCTTTTCTTTCTATAATAAATAATAAAATAATTTTTAACAAAATAATTTTTTACATTATTAAAATTCAAAATTCAAATATTATTATGTTTTATATAAAATTAATTATGGTTATTTATATATATATTTATTATTCAATTATTTATTTGTTATTTATTATTTATTATTTATTTATTATTATTTATTATTTATTTATTATTTATTTATTATTTATTTATTATTATTTATTATTTATTTATTTATTTATTTATCAATGGAATATTAAAAATTACAGGGTTTTTATTATTTTTTTTTTATTTTTTATCTTTTATTATTATTATTATTATTATTATTAACATTAAGAAACAAAAAAGAAGTTTTTACATAAGAATTTAAATTTAATTATTATTAATTATTTTTTATTTTTATTAAATATTTTTATTTACTATATATTAAATATATATATATATATATATATAATTTTTTATTTTAATTTTTTTTTTTAATTTTTAATTTATATATTATTATTTTATTATTATTATTTTCTTGAATATATATATAATTTTAGTTTTTTTAGTTTTATTATTATTATTATTTTATATTTATTTTATTTTAAATTTATATTCTATTTTATTTTAATTTTAAATTATATTTTAAATTCTTATTCTATCTTATTTTAATTTTAAATTTTATTTTAAATTCTTATTCTATTTTATTTTAATTTTAAATTTTATTTTAAATTCTTATTCTATTTTATTTTAATTTTAAATTTTATTTTTTTTTCTTTTTTTTTTTTTAATAACCTTTTTTACTTTTATGGGTTTAAATTTTAATCCTCTTCTAATTAATATATTGTATATATATATATTATATTTTATTATATGTAGAATAAAATAAAATATTATCATAAATAATAAAAAAGTATATAATAAATTATCTTTTTTATTATTATTTTTATTATTACTATTTTTTTTTCCTTTTTTTTTTTTTTTTTTTTTTTTTTTTTTTTTTTTTTTTTTATCTTTCAAATTTTTTTCCTATCCATCTTTATGTAATAAAAATGTTTTTTTTTTCCTTTTTATCTTTCTAGCTTTTTTTTTTTTTTTTCCTATTTATCTTTCTAATTTTTTTCCTGTTTATCTTTCTAATTTTTTTCCTGTTTATCTTTATGATAAAATATTTATTTTTATCCTATTGTATTTTATGTCATTCTATTCTATTCAATCTGTACCTCAATTATATGCAGTATTCTCAATTTATTTTTATTTAATTTTAATTTTATTCAATATTCTACTATTTATTTTATTTTATTATATCTTATTATTTCTTCCTTTTACTATTAATATTAATAATATTATCATTATTATAATCATACAATTTCTTTCTATTAGAAAAAAAATTTTTTAAAAATTTTTTTTGTTATTTTTTAATTTAATTATACCTCAATTTAATATTACTAATTTTGTTGTTTTGCATATTTAATCCTCTCAAAGTCAAAAAGTACATATTTCTTAAAATAAGTAAAATTAATATAAAGTATATATATTATTATTAAAGTATATATATTATTATTTATTATTATTTATTATTAATATTATTTTTAAATATTAAAAAAAAAATTATGATTATTTACTTATACTCTATAGTATTATTTTATATTAATTTTTTTAATATTTATTTATTGTTATAGGAGAACAACCCATATTAAGATGGGCATGTTTCAATTCAATTAATTTCAAAAATATATATTATATAAAATAAAATATATGAAAAAAAATATAATTTTTATATTTATAAATGAATAATAAATACAAATAAGAATAACTAACAAATAAAGAATAAATAACAAATAAATAAATTAACTTTATTAATTTTAAAAATAACAATGAAAAAAAAAGTTTACTATCTTAATTTTATTTTTAACCTTTTCTTTATATTATTATTATTATTATTATTATTATTATTATTATTATTATTATTATTATTAGTATTATTATTAGTATTATTATTATTATTATTAGTATTATTAGTATTATTATTAGTATTATTAGTATTATTAGTATTAGTATTATTATTATTATTAGGATGATTATTATTAGGATTATTATTATTAGGATTATTATTAGATTATTATTATTAGGATTATTATTAGGATTAATAATATTATTATTTTATTATTTATAATATATTACTATTATTATTTAATAAAAATGGTGGCTACATCAATTTTTTTAATATATATTTTTTATATTATTTTTTTTTTATATATTTAAAATAATAATAAAAATGAAAGTATTAATTAAATGTTAAAAATTTAAACTAAAAGTACTAATTTCAAACACTCTTCATTTTCTTTTTTTCATATATATATAATTTTTTTTATATTTATGTTTTTAAATTTACATACAATTTTTTAATAGTTTTAAAGAAAAGTTTAAAAATTAAAAAAAAATAAAAATAAGAATAAAAAAAATAAAAAATAAAAAATAAAAACTACAAAGACTAAAACTTTTATAAATAATTTTCCTCTATTACTATATAATTTATTTATTTTATTTTCTTTATCACCTTATTTTTTTTATCACCTTAGTTTCTTTATTACCTTATTTTCTTTATTACTCTATTTTCTTTTATTACTTTATTATTACAGTTTTTTATTATTTCCGTTATAAATAAATGAAAATGACAATTAAAAAAGACTATAAAAATAAAATTTTTTTATCACCTTAGTTTCTTTATTACCTTATTTTCTTTATTACCCTATTTTCTTTTATTACTTTATTATTACAGTTTTTCATTATTTCCGTTATAAATAAATGAAAATGACAATTAAAAAAGACTATAAAAATAAAATAAAGTTATTAAAAAAATAATAATAATAATAATAATAATAAATTTGTTTGACAAGAAATATGATGCATTTCACCAAGTGGCGCATTACTTAAATTTGTAAAGTAAGCAATCTTAAATGAATGAAAAATAAAAAATTTATTTAATTATTTATTTCATTTATTTATTTTTTCAAAATTCAACTTAATTTGGCGAAATGCAACTCTCCTGTTGAAAGATTTCGTAAATGAAGTTAAAATTATGATTATAATAATAATTATAATAAATTTAAATCAAAAAAAATTAGAGCACTTTAAATTTGATATTAAAATATTAAAATATTAAAATTGTTCAAATAAAAAAAAAGTTTTTAACCATTAATAATAATAATAATAAAATAAAATATCAAAAATAAAATAAAAAATTAATCCTATAGATAAGAAAAGAGGAGAAGAAAGCACCACCACCAGATAAAATTTTTTATTTCTTTTTTTTTTTTTATTTTTTACTTGTTTTATTTTTATTTATATTTTAGTATAATTAAAATAGTTTCTTAAATTTTAAAAATAAAGAATTGTATTAAAATGAAAGAATAAAATAAAATAAAAAATATTTAAAAATAGAAAATAAATATAACTTTTTTTTATTTTTCCTTATTTTTCTTATCTTTAATTTTTTTTATTTTATTTATTAAATTTTAACAATATCTATCATTTGATATAAATTTAAACATATATATATATATTATCACTTTCTCATTCAGTCTTTTCTGAATTGACTTTACATATTATATGTATATATAAGAATAATAAAGAGTATAAAAATAAATATATAGTTATATTATATAATAATTAAAAACTAAAATAATTATATTAACATATAATATAAAATATATAAAAATAACGAAAAAAAAAATCTTTTTTTATCAATTTAATCTATCTATATAATTAATATTTATAATTATAAAAAATTATAATTAATAAATACTTTTATTCCTTTTATTATTAATAATTATTAATAATAAAAAAAAATCTCTTCTTCTTTACTATCACTCCTTCAGTAATTTACCACATTTATTATATATCTATTTTATATCTATTTTATATCTATTTTATATTTAATATATTTAGCATATTTATTATATATCTATTTTATATTTAACATATTTTATATTTATTATATTTATTATATTTATTATATTTATTATATATCTATTTTATATTTAACATATTTTATATTTAACATATTTAACATATTTATTATATATCTATTTTATATTTACCATATTTTACGTTTTGCATATTTAACGTACTTATTATATATATAATATTTCAATCACCTTCGAAAGAGTCATCTTTCCTGATTTCATATTTTGTAGGGCTTGCCGAATTTCTTACTAATGTTATGCTTATTGTGATTAGTGGTTTTTTATATTATAATTAAATTTCATATCAAATAACCAACTGTTGTCAAGAGAGCGTTTTACGTCGAAATGATAAGGCAAAGAAGAAATTCTGATACAGATTCGAATGAAAATTTTTATCCAAATGGATATTACCATCGATGAATGAGAAGAATTAGAGAGTCATTTGGTCCTCAAAATTCATAACGAAGTTTTTTATTAATAATGTAATTAATAATGTAAAAAAATTATATATTTTTATTTTCATTTTTTTTTTAATAAATATTATTAAATAATTTTTATTCCTAGTCTAAAATATATATATATATATATATATAGCTATAATAACAACATCAATAATAATAGTAATAATAGTTACAGTTATTACAGTAAAAAATAATATCATATAGTAATTAACTACAATAAAAATATATATATATATATATATATATATATTTACATAAAGAATAATTCATTATGATAATAAAATAATAAATAATGGAATAATGGAATAATAGATGACATGATAATATATAAATTAATAAAATATAAAATGTTTTATATAATAAATAAAAAGTTTAAATAAAAATTTTATTAAGTTATTATAATTAGTTAAATAATCAATAAATAGATTAATTTATAGTACTTTTGGGGTTTTATGAATTGTTTATAAAATTATAGTATTCATTTTAAAATATAAATAGGTTCATATTTAAATAATAATAACAATAGAAAAAGTAGTAATGATAATAATAATGAATGATCTCTCCATACTAATTAATTTCTTTTGAAATAAGAATTTATCCTAGTATTGATATAATAAAATATTGAATAAGAAAAAAAAAAAAAAAAAAAAGTAGAATAATGGGAAAAAAAAAATTACAATATTGCTATATATAATTTATATAATATTTAAAATAATGATTTTTTTTTTTTCTTTCTTATCCTATCTGAAAAAAAAGTTTTAATATTAAATAAAAAAAGACGTTTTTAATTCAACATTATTTTTTTTTTGCTATATATTTTAATACTTTTTTTTACAGTAAATGATTTCGCTTCTCATTTTTATATTTCACTCTTACTTTTTACTTTTACTTTTCACTCTTATATTTCATTTCAATTTTTTTTTTTTTTTAGTTAATTCTATTTCTCATTTTTCCTTTTTTTCCTTTTTTCCTTTTTTCTTTTTTTTTTTTTTTTACTGGTTCACTATTTAAATTTTTTAATGAATTTCTAGGTTTAAAAAAAAAATAATATATATATATATTATTGAATCAAATAAAAAAAAAAACATTTGTATAATAATGTATATATATGAAATATTGAATAAAAAAAATTTTTTTTTTTTTTTGAAATTATATTTCTCAGTTTAAATTTATTATTATTATTATTATTATTTAAAATTTTTATTATTTTATTTTATTATTTTATTTTATTATTTTTTTATTTTATTTAATTTTTTATTATTTTGAATTATATTATCATTTTAACTTTTTTTATTATTTTTTATTATTAAATAAAATTTTTATTTTTTTTAATTAATTTTATTAATTTAAAAATATATATATTTAATATAACCAAAAATAGAAATTCATATTATTAAATTAATTTTTTTTATTATTACAATTCAAAATTAGTTTATAGAAATTTCTATACTTTTTAATTTTAACCAATAAAAAATGGGAAAATGAATAAAAATTACAAATAAATTAAAAAAAAGTTTAAATAAAATAAAAAATTAAAATTAAAATTAAAAAAAAAATAAATTAAATGAAGATAATCTAATAAAAATTAAGTTTTAATTATTATAAAATAAAGTTTTATTTTAATGTAATGTAAAAATAAATTTAAATAATTAACAATTATAATAAAGAATATATCCTAATCTATAGGAATATTTATAGAATGTCATATATTTTATTTTTTTTTAAGTTTCTTTTATTTTAACCTTTATATTTTTATTTGGAATTTAACAAGATAATTAAAAAATTATATATATGTAGTATATATTGTAATACAAAGAAAAATGATATATAGCAAATAGATAATTTTAATGCTTAATATCCAAAATTAGGGTTTTTTTTGTAAAAAATGAAAATTCATCAAAAAAAAATTTCTTTTTATTTTTGATTAAATTAGATTAAACTTTCTTCGTTTTTTTATAATATAAATATATAAAAATATATTGCAATTACGTATTATTTAAATTATATAACAGACTATTCTAATATATGGACATGTCAGTTTTTATATAGGAATCTTTTATATTAAATAAATACATAATAATAAAATAAAAAAAATTAAAAAAAAATTTATATATTTAATATTCAATATATTTAATGAAATAAATATTCCATATACAAAATATATATTTATATTTATATCCTATATATATTCTATATATTCTGAATTTATTCTTTATATATTCTTTAATAATTCTATAAGTAAATATGTATAAATATTACATATTACATATTTTATAATATAAATATAAATTTTTTTTTGGATAAATTTGTTGATTCTAACAATTTATTAATCTTAATTCTAAATACACGAAATAATTTATATTTTATATAATAATAAAGTATTTATTAATGTAGTGTTTTAATTTAAAGCCATAATTTTTTAATGCAATTATTAATAAATAAATAAAAAATAAATAATAAATAATTGAATAATAAATAATTAAATAATAAATAATTAAATAATAAATAATAAATAAATAAAAAATAAATAATAAATAATTGAATAATATATAATAAATAATAAATAATAAATAATAAATAATTGAATAATTAATAATAAATAATAAATAATAAATAATAAATAATAAATAATAAATAATAAATAATAAATAATAAATAATAAATAATAAATAATAAATAATAAATAATAAATAATAAATAATAAATAAATAATTGAATATAATAAATAAATAAATATTTTATTTTTTAAATATTAAATATAAAAATATTTTCATAAATACTTTATGCATATTAAACGTTATATTTTAATCCAGAAAAATTAATTATTCAGAATTAAAATTATAAAAAAAAAAAAAAAAAATAGAATAAATATTAATTTAAAATATATAATAAGTATTTAATAATTTATTAATCATTTATAATAAATATTTATAACAAAAAAAAAATAATAATCAGATGAAAAGATCATTTAAATTCTTAATAGTTTTAAACAATTATTCAAAAAAAAAAAAAAAAAAAAAAAAAAAATACTAAAATATCTTTATAATTAAATATTATTAAATATTAAATCTTTATTAACATTAGTTATTTATTTACTTATCAATTATTTATTTATATACTTATATTTATTATTTCAAAAAGCTACTTACAATAATACGTCACATTGCAAAAAATATATCACATTCCATAACTATATATATACATAATTATATATAAATACCTAACAATTTATATATATATTATATATAATCTATCTATAATTGTTACTATTGGTACTACTGTTAACCGCTGTTACTGCTACTGTCAGTACTACATTGGAATAACAATAGATATATATTTAATTATATATTTTAGAAACATCCTTTTTTCTATTCTCTATTATTTTTTTTTTTTTTTTTTTTTTTTTTATTGAGGTTTAATTAAAAGGAAAAAAAATAAAAATAAAAAAAATGACATTTAATTTGGGAAACAATTTAAATAAATTGATAATTGAATAAGTAAATAAATAGATAAATAATATATAAATAAATGAATATTAAGTATATAAATAAATGAATAATAAGTAAATAAATAAAGTTTTATTTTTTATTATCTTTAAACTTTAAATAAAAATTATCCATGGTTCTTTTTAGTTTTTTTTTTAAAAAAAATATAATAAATAAAAAAAAAATAAAAGTTTAAAATATTACATAATAATATAATATAGTATAATAAAATAAAGTAGTATAAAATAAAATAAAATAAAATAAAATAAAATTAAATATGATGAAACAACATAAAATTATATAGTAAATGATAAATAAATAAAAGAGTATATTCTAAATTTAACGGTCTGTATCATTCTTACTTGTAATATGTCGATTCATAATATTATGAATTAGATGTAGATTTCTTTTATAATCTATATAAATGAATGTCGATGATTTAGGATTACTGTATTGATGAGCATTTGTAATTATTATGTTTTATTTTTATTTTATTTCTAAAATTTTAATTTGAATATAAAATTTATGTCTATACTAACATAGTTATAATCATAGTATATTCTATATATCTACACTAATATAGTTAATAATCATAGTACATTTCATATCTCTACATTAACATAATTATAATCATAGTACTTTTTATATCTATACTAGCATAGTTATAATCATAGTACATTCTATATGTCTATACTAACTGGTGATAATAATATTTGCTGTGATATTTCGGTATGAATGATTATATTATTAATAGAATACATTCATTAATAATAGCTATATATTTATTTATTACTATAATTATTTATTTACTTATTTATGAATATATTTTATAATGATAATAATAATTTAAAAATTCATTTTCTTTTTGCCTTTATGGTTTAAAACATCATGATGATCTTAATATAAATATCAATAATAATATTAAATCATTCAATTCAATTAACTTTTTTTTTTTTTTTATTTTTTGTATAGAATGATTATTAGCATTTTTCATAATCATTTAATTTTTTTTTTTTACCTTAAAATAATTTTTTTTACTTTTATTTTAATTTCATTTTATTATAATATATTATATAAATATATTACAATATACTATCAATTACAAATTTTTTTTGTATGTCACTTAATACATTACAAAAATAAATTATTTCCTTTTATGTCCATTGCTATACAAATGTAATAATACCAATTTTGTTAAATAATAAAAACTAAATTTATTTTTATATATTGAGTAGAAAAAATTAATATCTATCTAATTATCCTTTTACATTTATTATATATGGAATATAATTATTATACATGGTAAGCATATATTATAATAATACTAAAATATATTGGAATACTGTAGTTTTTTATTTAAAAGCTTAGTACAAAACTTTAAATATAAAAAAAATTTTTTTTGTCGGGATTATCATTCAAATGTTTTTTTCACTTTTTATATATATTATATATATAATATATAATGTAAATATATAGATATATATATTATAATAAAATATATATATGCTATATATATAACATGTTATATAATATATAAAGAAGTTAATATACCTAATTAATAATTAAACCAATTTAGTTCAATATAATACGAATAGTATTCTTTATATGTAGATGGTTCATATAACAAAATACTTTATTGCATGAAAATTTTAAATTTATTATTCTTTAAACTTTTTATAAGTATACATATATAAATATATATAAATATAAATATAATAAATATAAATAAATGGTTTTAATCTTTTTTATTTTATCATATATTCCAAATTAATTGTTAATATATATTTAATTATTTTTTAAAAAATTATAAAACCTTCTAATTTCTCTTTCTTTTTTAATATTTTTTTTCTTTCCTCACCAATTTGAATTAAGGAGAAATTTTTTATTTATTTTATTTTGAAGTAATTATTTAGTATTAGGTTTTTTAATTTTTTTTATTTTTTTTATTAATTATTAGATCTTATTATAAGGAAGTTGGATTATTAATATATACATAAATATTTTTATTAAAGTAGTTATAGTAATTATAAATGAAGTTATTATTCATTAAAATATATAATTTATTAAAAAAGAAATAAGCACATTGAAAAAAAAAATATATATATATATATATATATATAAATATTATTTTTTAAATTTTATTATTTAAAAAAAAAAAATCTTTTCGATTAATTTTTTTTTAAATATTAAAAAAGAAATATTCCAAAATATATTTATACAGAATAAAATTAAAGACATAAAAAAATTTTTTTTTTTTTTTGTACAATATATTATATAGAAATAATTTTTATGTAGATTATAAACAATTATATTTTATTATATTACATAAATAAAATATAAAAAATAAACATATTTTTATTATTCCTTTAATTAATAAAAGTATTTGCTCAATAAAACTCGCTATTTTAAAACTAAGCATATATACAATAGTTTATATTAAAAGAAAATTTATAATACCAAATTTATATATTATATGTATATGAAAAATAAAACAATTTACATAGATACATTCAATAATACTATAATATAGACATTTATCTATTAATAATATCAATAAAATTTTATGTAAATAAATATACTATTGCCTGTAAATATTTGTATAAAATAAGTAAAAACTATTATAGTTTAACAATCAAATATATTCTATTTATAAAAAGAAATTCATAAAATAAAAAGGTAAAAATAACTATTAAAATAAATAAATAAATAAATAAATAATAAATATACTATTAATACATATGTATATATATAAGAGAATTTAAAAATTTAATACTTTTTTAATATATATTAAATTTCGTAATATCTTATTTAAATAAAATAGAATGTCTCAATTTAATCCTTTATTAAGAAACACTCAAACTAATTTTTTTGAGTTTTCTTCATCTTCACTTGATAATCCTATGTATCCAAGTCCGGATAAATATAGACATAATACAGTAGTAAATATACTAAAAAAATTTTTTTTTTAAAAAATATTTTATTATTTATATATTTTCCATTATGTAGTAATAGATGATAAATAGAATAATATATATTATATTGCACATATAAAATATTTCTATAAAGGGAAATGTAATATATATATATTACTCTATGTTGAAAATATTTTTATAATAAGAAATATAATATATATTTATAAAAATAATTTTATTATAAAATAAGTTATACTAATTACAAAAAATTAAAATGAAACTTTTATATTTATATCTATCAATTATTTATATCTCTGTATAATATATGTTATAATTATTTACCACTAAAATACAAACAAATAAACCTATAAACATCACCAACATAAACAAATAATAATCGTAACAATCAACAACAACAAAAAAGGATATGAATATTCCTGTTAGAAATAATATATCACATTATAATCAACAGAACATGATATTAAAATCTATTGATACAAAACAACTTCAAAATAATAATTTAAATAGTTTAAATCATTTAAAATATAACTCAAAAATATATAATAATTTAAAGTTTTGGAATAAGTTACACCCAACTGAAAATCCAATTCCTCATGGTGGTTTAAATCAAAATTATTTTCCTCAAGTAGCCGCCACTATGAATCTTCAACAAAAATCTATCATGGCTTATGGTAATGTCACTCCTATCTCTCCAAATCATGACAAATTAATTTCCAATGGAGCAGGTTTAATCAATAATTTACCAGTCAATACAGAATTAATGAATGGTCCTAATTTCATTTCAGATATAAACTCTCCTACATTTAAAGAAAGTATTGATCTCATTCAACAACAATCGGAATTCATTAATGATATAGATCCAAGTATTTTATCCATACCTTCTTCTATTTCTTTCACTGATATAAAGGAAACTAATGAGAAAAAATTAAATCTCCTCACTAATTCACATAGTGCTGAGTTAATAGCTGCTAGTACATTACTTGGGCCTAAAAGTAATCCTGATACTGCACCACTGTTAACGGATGTAGTCGTCATTCCTTCATCAGAAAATTATGCTGCTAATCAACACCATCAGCATTACCCAGCAGCCATTCGCCAGGAAAATTTGATGACGCCAATGGCCAATGGTGGAACTCCTCTTCCTTCAGCAGAAATTAATTCTTTCACTACTTACTCTCAAGATTATTCAAAAATTGCAAATTCTTTCTACTCCCCTGTTCTTTCCCCACCTATTAATCAGGTTTATTCACAAGATTTAATAACCAGTCAATCAAAATCATTGACCACTCCACCTACAAAGAAATTAAAATATGAAAAATTAAATTATATTGAGAGAAATACTCATCCTGTCATCAAGACTACCATGAACAAGAAAATTACTAAACGTTCGAATTCTACTACCGTTCTTTCCAATAAAAATAAAAATATGATCTCAATAAATCCTCACTATATTAAGATAAACCTTTTGAAAAAGGAAAATAAGGCCTTAAGAACCCCTATAGATCTTGAAGATAAGATGAAGAAAGAAAATGATGTATTGAAAACTCCTATGGATCTTGATGTCAAGATAAAAGGAAATGAAAAATCCTTTTCAGAGAAGAAATTGAACCTTCAAAACGTACCAAAGGATAATATTGACTATAATAATAATATGTCGGTAGAGGTATCCTCTCAAAATAATAAAAATACCATAAATAGTCATGATACTCTCTCTGAAAAAGAAGATCATTTATTAGAAAAAAATCCATTACCATCACCCATTAGTGCTACCGTTTCCGATATTGATAATTTTTCTTTCATGCAATCATTGATTGAAATTGAGGATAAAAATGAAAATAAAATTGTCAATGAAATTGAAAATGAAAAGGAAAAGGAAAAAGAAAAGGAAAAA
>JACVTC010000030.1:315000-505000 GCA_016946835.1 Neocallimastix lanati (nom. inval.) | reverse complement strand
TTTGTAATGAACATATATTATCCAATATCAAATAGTAATGTAAACACTGTTGTCACAGAGATGAATAATGTAGAATCAAATACTGATTCTGAGAGTAGTAACGAAGAGTATAATATTAATAATAATAACATTAGAAATAATATTGTTAACAATAGTAATATTATTAACAGTGAAAATAGGAATATTAATATAAATGAGAGTGAAAATAATAGTATCGTTACTAATAATGTAGTGAATAGGTCAATTGGTGTTAATCGTGTTAATATTAGTAATTTTCTAAATAATGAGTGTGTAAATATATATGTGATGTGGTACCGATTATATAACTTCCTTCTTGGTGGAAGAGATGTAGCCATTATTTTTTAATATATATTTTAAAATAAAATTTGTTCCTAGTTTAAAAAAAAAAAAAAAAAAAAAAAAAAAAAAAAAAAAAAAAAAAAAAAAAAAAAAAAAATTACATATTTATTTTATATTAAGTATATAGCTATTTTATATATTTAACATATTTTATGTTCAATATATACCTATTTTATAAATTTAAAATAATTTATGAATTAATTTATTAGATGGAATAAATGTTTGTAATTATTTGTATTTTTAGATTATATATATAATTATGTGCATATATTATAATGATAAGACTTTCAAGCAGACTTTAAATGAATATTCCCATTATATTGAATTTTAATTTTTCTCTTTATTTTTTTATCATAATAATATTTTTAGATTGTTTGTCTGTTTGTTTCAAGAACTAGGAAAAATATATATATGTAATACTTTATTACTCATATATACATATATATATTTTTAAAAACTTCAATATTTTTTTTAAAAAAAAAATTAATTTTATCTTACATATTACAATAAAACAAATTTAATAAAAATTTTACTTTCAAATATTTTATATAATACAAATTTAAATATGTATTATATCTATCTACCAATATATATATTGAATATATAATAAATCTTTATATATATAGATAGATAGATTTTGTAATATATCCTTTAATTATTATATTTCAAATTGAACCATTGAGAAGACGTACAGGTCTTAAGGTAGTATATATATTTATAAAATTTAAAAAACATATATATGTACATAAATATTATTTAAATAATTATTTATTACTTTAAATTACCAAGCATTATTAATTTAACTTTATATATATATATATTTATATTTATTTAGAATGTATATTAACTTTATATAAAGTTAATATACATAGAGTATTAAGTGTGATTTATTTTTTATTTTTTTTTTTTTTTTTTTTTAAATATAAAATTTAATGTCAAAAATTTTTATGATATACGGTTATAATTTTCCATTTTAACATTCTTCAATTAAATTTTTGAAATTATTTATTTTAAAATATTTATTTGAATTTATAAATTTATAGTTATCTATTAGAACATATGTTAATTTTTTTTTTTTTTTTTTAAATATAGTAAGTGAACAAATTTTTTTTTTTTTTTATTTTAAATATTATATTCACTTAAAGCATGGATTTTTTTTTTTTACGAAACATCATCCAACAAAATGTACAACAAAATATGCAAAGTATTAGAATAATAATTAAATTAAGAAATATGTATGTTAAAATTGATTTGTTTGAACCATTATTTGAGGCTATTTTTTCTGGATAATTCATATCACCGCATATATTGCCGTAACATTTTTCTCCAACATTACATTCTTCATCAGAAAGACATCTTTCTTCCCTATGTAAGAAACATTTAACTTTACTTTTCCCGTTATCATCATCGTAAGATCTACAATTATAGACAGGGTTATCAACATTAACCATACATGTACTATTAACACAATTATTTGAAAAGCATTCTCTATTATGATGGCAAGGAGCAGTACTGCAATATCCAATTTCATATCCAGGTTGACTACAAGCTCCAAAATTTATACATTCATTAGTTGCGTTTACCCTTTTTCTGTAATCTTCTGTTGGTGGTGGTTCAGTATTTTTAAAAAGGCATATTGGTTGGGTATAAAGAATGGTTGGTCTATTCATTATCATATAAAATGAATCCAATGGTGAAGAAAAATCCATAAAAACGCAATTTCCTTTTTTCGGGCACATACTATTATAAACACAATATGAAAATTTTTCATTATTTATGACAATGTCTTCTTTAATTCCTAAATAACAACTTTCATTATAAGGTTTAATTCTTTTAAACATTAATTATGTTAATGTTAAATACATATATAAGAATTATAAATTTATGAAATAATTAATAAATTGAATTAATAATAATATAAAAAAAAAAAAATATATATTATTAATTTTTTATACTTAAAATATAACATATTAATATTTTCACTATAAATTTTTTTTTTTTTTTTTTTTTTTTATACATCTTCTATTGATAAATTGGAATTAATTTTATATATTTCAAATATTTTTTTAAATATGTTTAAAATGTAAAATATTAATACTTACACTTCCAATTTTTTTACGTCTTCTATCGTTAAATTGGAATTATAAAAGTATTCCCCGGAAACATTGTAATAAAAACAAAATATTAAAAAGAATTTTAAAAAGATGTCTTTTATTTTATTCATTTCTAGATTTTAGAGTTTTAAATTTATATTTTGTTTGTATTATATTTAATTTTATAAATTATATATATATATATATATATAATTTTTATATATATTAAAAAAATTTTTTTTAAAAAAAAAAAAAAAAAAACTATATGATTTTATGTATACATTTTAAAGGTTTATTTTTTAACTCCTATTAAAAAATATTGTTTTAATAAATAAATTAAAATAAAAAAAGACGAAATAAAATAATAAAATTTTCTAATAATAAAAACAATAAAAAACTACTAAATATATTAAATAAATATATTAAATATAAGATATATATAGTAAATAAATTAATTAAATATATGAATTATAAGATATATATATAACTTTAATTAAATAATATAAAATATTAATTTTTAAATATACAATATGGAAGTGTTGCATTTCGGAACATAGCTTATAAAAAAAAATTTGGATAATAAATTAACGCCCCACATTTTTTTCTTTTTTAAATAATTGTAAATAAATAAATAAAAATAGAAATAAATACAAAGGGTTAATTTTTTTTCTCATAAATACGTTTAGGTTTTTTATAATAAATAAATTAAATATTATGAAATTCTAATATTTTAACAAAAAATATTTAAATATTTTTTTAAAATTAAATATTATTAAATATTATTTTAGCAAAAAATATTAAAATTATATCTTTAAAATTAAATATTATTAAATAACTTATTATTATTTAACAAAATTTCTAACACTTTAAGAGTTCCATTGCGTATGCCTTGTCTGAGAGGACTACAGTTTCCAGCTCCTCTAGGATGGCAAGGAAGCCACCTATAGTGGGCTCTGCTTTCCCTTGAGGATCGCGTAGAGTGCTTCTATATTGGTGTTTCTTTGCTTATGGAGAGTTGCGAACGTCGACGCCGTACCGGTATGGCAGTTAAACATACACCTATATGGGGGAATCATAAGTCTTCAGTCTATAAAAAAAAAAAAAAAAAAAAAAAAAAACTATTTTAAAAAAATTTATTATTTTAACTAAAAGTATTAAAATATTTTTTTAAAATGAAATATGATTAAATATTATTTTAACTAAAAGTATTAAAATATTTTTTTAAAATGAAATATTATTAAATATTATTTTAACTAAAAGTATTAAAATATTTTTTTAAAATGAAATATTATTAAATATTATTTTAACTAAAAGTATTAAAATATTTTTTTAAAATGAAATATGATTAAATATTATTTTAACTAAAAGTATTAAAATATTTTTTTAAAATGAAATATTATTAAATATTATTTTAACTAAAAGTATTAAAATATTTTTTTAAAATGAAATATTATTAAATATTATTTTAACTAAAAGTATTAAAATATTTTTTTAAAATGAAATATTATTAAATATTATTTTAACTAAAAGTATTAAAATATTTTTTTAAAATGAAATTTTATTAAATGATATATTATTTCTTGAACAAAAAACATTACAATTATTATTAAATATTATTTCATTATTTTATTATTTATTAAAAAAATTTAAATATTATTATTTATTTATCAAAAATAATTTAAGCCACCCATACATCAGCGATTTTTTAAAATACGCCCCATTTCATATAAATCCAACTTATCTATACAATATATTCTAAAAAAAAAAAAATAAATAAAGAAATAAAGAAATAAATTAAATCTAATAATTAAGGTTACACAATCATATTCAAACGTTTTTTTTAAAAAAAAATTAAAAAAAAAATATTTGAAGTTGAAACAGAACAACAGAATAACAGAATTATTATTGTAATTTTAATATTATGCTGTGTAACTTTCAATTAATATTTATCCAATTATTTTTAAGTTTATCCAATTATTTTTAAATTCAAATTAATTGTCAATTGTTATTTAATATTTTATAATTTATTGATAATTAAAAAATTCCTCAAATATACTTAGCATACATTAAATAATATTTTTATTTGTTATTTAATTACTTTATATAATTATGTATAATTATAATAGAATTGATAAAATCTTTAGAAAACAATTCTATTATAATTATACATAATTATATAAAGATTTTATTTTAAAAGGTCTTTTATAATGAAATATTTTATTAATATATAACAAAAATAGATTTAATAGTATTTTGTTATAATATTAAAAATAATATATATATTTTTTTTTCTTTATTTTATAGTCGCAATTATTACAAACTATAATTTTTATTTATTTATTAATAACATGAATATTTTTAATTTTAAAATAACTCAGAATTAATAAAATAAATAAATATTATTTGTCCAACTAATATAATTTAAAATAGTAACGTGAAATAAAAAGAAATATTCAAAAATAATAAGTGTATAAAGTCAGAAAAAAGTTCATATGCAACGAACCTCCATTTCTTTATGGATTTGGGTTTGAATTGACTATCTGAAAGAAATTATGGTCTTCTCCTTCAAAGGCATTGGACATGCTAGCCTGTCTTACTTCATTTTCAGCGTTGACCCTCCTGGTTAGTTTGCACTATACTTATGGAATTTTTTTTTTTTTTTTTTTTTTTTATAGCCGCAATTATTGCGAACTTTAATCTTTATTTATTTATTCTTATATAAAATATATGAATACTTTTAATTTTAATAAAAAAAATAAAAAAACACAGAATTAATAACTTACGGAATAGTAACCCTTAACGAGTACTAGCTCGAGGCATAATTTCTGCAAAGAGAGTCGCAGAACACACCACAAATAGCGTTTTTGAATAATCACCAGTAATGATTTGGTTCTTAAACAAAACATCCCATTCCTTTTTATAATTTAAATCAATGATAGTGGGAGTGGGGCATTTCGCCATGTTGCATTTCGCCAAATTGCAATTCACCAAGTCACATTACAAATAAATAAATAAATAAATAAATAAAATTAAATATTATTAATATGGATTAAAAACAATTTTAAAGAAAATTATTTTAAATTAATATTCATTTATTCATTTATTTATATCAAGATGCCACTTGTCGAAATACAACCTGGCGAAATGAAACTCTCCCAATGATGACTGCATATCCTCCACCAAGGTTATATAATCGGTACTACCTCACATAAATATTTACACACTCATTATTGAGAAAATTACTTCATTTTTTTTTTTTTTTTTTTTTTTAGACTTAGAGAAAACTTTATTTAATTTATAATAATAATAAAATTACATGAAATTAAATGAAAAAATAACAAATAAAATACATGAAATAAAATATTATATATTATAAAATTATAAAAGTGCGTTAGAAGCAATAGCCTCTAACTTTTCCCATTCCTCGATAATAACACCACGTCCATTATTGTGAGTAATAATTTCAGTATTAGTGTTATCAATCGAATCTGTATCTGGAGGTGAAAATCCATGCCTTATCATTTCGACGTCGACGCTCTTGGTAACGGTAGATTCAACGGAATACCATTTCATCATCAAACTAAAAGATCGACAAATTAATGGTATTACGTTTGTTAGAAACTCCGCAATCCCCACAAAATACGGAACAGTTGACGAAGTTGAACTTTGTTTAAAAATATTGTCAACTAATTGTCTTTGTTCCCCATCATTAACTTTAATTTTTGAATATATTGAACGCCCACCAAGAAGTGCACTCAATATATAATAATAAATATTATTATCATAATCCTTTTCTGAATCAAAAGAAACATCCAAGGATTTTTGTTCAATTATCAATGCAAACTTCAAAAAGAGATCATCTAGAAAAGGTAAAGATTTATTTCTGTAGAAAATTACTTCAATTAACATGATTTTCACTAATTGAACTATTCACTACATTAGTAGTAGTAACGATACTAACTATCACAAATATTACTATTCCTATTTTTTTTTTTTTTTTTTTTTTTTTTTTTAGACAGGGAAGAGAATACACTTTTTTTTTTTTTTTTTTTTTTTAGACAGGGAAGAGAATACACTTCCAAAACTTTATTAATTTTATTTTAAAAAATACGTAGGTGAAAAGTACATTTGAAATTAAAAATAAAAAAATTAAAAAATAAAAAAATAAAAAGCTCGAAAATACTATGTATTTCGGCAAGTTGTACTATGCAGGGATTTTTCCCTTCCTAACAAATAAAAAAGAAATAAAACCTAGAAGTAACATCCTTAAAATAGATAGTGTGGTGTCCACTAAACTCTCCCCAGATTAATCATTTATTGAACTACTAGGGCAAGATTCATCCTTCGTAGAAATAGATGACGATCCTGTATTATCATTATGCCTTATCAGTACGACTATTCCTATTTTCACTATCACTAATACTTCTATTATTAACAATATTATTCCTATTGGGGATTATTATGTACACTTCGTTACTATTTAAATCTATATTTTTCATACTAAAAATAGTAAAATATTTTAAAAACCCATACTTGATTCTATATTATTCATACTAATATTCATACTAATAACAAAATATTTTAATAAGTATTGTTATTATATTCCTAACTAATATAAACCTGAAGTAAAAATATTGAAGTTGTTAGTAATATATTAAATAAATAGAAAAATCATGAAATAAAAAATATTTTATTACTATATAAAAGAATAGAATTAATATTATTTTAAAATATTTCAAATTAAAAGTATTGTTCTATTTACTCTTCTTTAATGTAAATCTGAAGTAAATATATTAAGTTGTTAGAAATAAATATAAAATAAAGTAAGATTAACTAAAATAAAATTGTATAAATAAAAAAAATTAATTAAAATAAATAAATTTTTTAAATGCTCTAATTTTGAAAAACACGAAACAAAATAAATATACAAACAAATAAAAAGTAAAAAAAAAATCCATAAAATATTTATAATAAATAATAAATGAAAAGTAATTTATGACATATTAATGAATAATAAATATAGTTATTAATTTATATGACATAAAATACTTCATTTTCTGACTCCTGATATTTTAATTATAATTTATACTAATACTTCCATACGTTTATTTAACACAAATTTATATATATATACACAAAAACAGCATCTTAATGATTTTTATATTAATTTTCCAATTTTTAACAGAATAACCTTTATTGGACAACGTGTAAATATACATTTGTTTAATACAATATTAAATTTACTTTTCGGCGACCTATAATAATATATATTAAAAAAATTAATAATAAATATTAAATATAAATCTAATCAAAACATTAATTGAAAACGATACTTACAACCTTGGTACCTCTGAGAAGACCAGTTCTTCTGGCAGCAATAAGACCGACCTTTTGACCAGCTGGAGCAGATCTTCCAAGAGTAGAAGCGTGACCAATGTGTTGGTGGTTACCACCACCGTGTGGGTGATCAACTGGGTTCATAGCAACACCACGAGTCTTTGGCCAGCTGTTACGCTTAGCCTTGTACTTGTAGAAGGCACGACCGGCCTTTAAGAGTGGCTTATCAATACGACCACCACCAGCAACAATACCAATTTGAGCTCTGCAAGTGCTTTCAATAACCTTCTTAGCACCACTTGGAAGCTTAATTCTGGTCTTACCATCTTCGACACTGTGACCAATAATGGTAGCATAAGTACCAGAAGTACGGGCAATAGATCCACGGTCACCAGTCTTTTCTTCGATGTTACAGATAATAGTACCTTCTGGCATAGATGAAACTGGAAGAACGTTACCAACAGTAAGATTGGCCTTCTTACCGGCGTAAATGAATTGACCGGTGTACATACCTTCAGTAGCGACCATAAGAGTAGAAACTAAACGGTACTTGTATGGATCACGGAAAACAATTCTGGCAAGTGGGGCACCACGACCAGCATCATGAATAATTTCCTTAACAAGACCACGAACGTAACCATTTCTATTTTTTATTTAATGAATTGATTAATATTTACTACTATAATAACAATAATACAAATTTTATTTTATTTTACCTTTCAGCGTAATCAAGAGGTCTCATTTGAGCAGCACCTTTTCTGTGTTGAGAGTGAGAGGTGAAGATAGAACCCGCACCCTTACGTTGACCACGAATGACACGACCCATTTCGTATTACTATTATTATAAATATTTAATTATATTAATAATTCAATATAAAAATTCATTTCTTTTTTAATTAATCATCCATTAATTTTAAAACTTCAAAATACAAACAACATATTAAATTTAACATTTCAATTCATTCACTATTTTAACATATTTTACCTAATATGATACGTGTATGTTAAAAAGAGAAAGATTTTAATTTTTCCTCTCCTTTGAGTTATTTTGATAGAGTTTACAAAAAAAAATAGATTGGATAATATTTACAAAAATAATTTATAATCCAATCATATTTATTTAAAACAATTATAATTTACTTATTTTTAATATTAAGTGGAATTTAAGTAATAATAAGTTTCAATTTAATTAATATTAGTAGTACAAAATATATTGAATTTTTAAAAATTTTGAATGTAAAAAAATTATTAAATAATTTTTTATATGATAAATATTGTTGGTAATACACAAAAAAATTCATTTTTTTGAAAATTAAAAATCATATCTGTTACTTCCAGATATATGATTAAATTTTTTTTAATTTTTATTGTGTGTTGAATATTAAAAATAAGCTTTTAAACTTTTTATTAATTAGAGCATTTAAAATTTTTATATATCATATTTTTGTTTAAAGAAAATAAAATTTTGTATATTATAATTTTGTATTAAGAAAATAAAATTTTTATGTACATTATATTATAAAAGAAAAAAGTTAAATTTTTATATTATATTTTTTGGGTTTTTTATTTTACTTTAACTTTTTTTGTTTTTCTTTCTTAGATATTAATTAAATTTAATTAAATATGTATTATTGTTGCTTGTGTAATATATTATATATGCTAGTGGTGAACAATATATTAAATATTTCACTGCTCAAGGTTTTACTCACAACATATATAAATATATATATGGTTTTATGTAAAAGAAAGGCCCCATATATGTATATATAAATAACTAAAAGACTATAATTCCTAATTGATTATACTAGTTGGGTGTCTAGTTTTTTAATCGCTAAGCAAGGAAGTACTGAATAATATTCCTCAACAGTCAGATACAGGGAACTCCGGTTGGGATTGGATCAGGAGATTTCCATTCTTTTCATCAAGATTGAAGAATAGTTATGTTCCTCTCAATTAATTATATTTGTCAGTGCATGTAATGTATTATAATATTCTTTGCTTATTCTAAGTACGTAAAACCTTAACACAAGGCCTGAGTAGAGTCCATGATAATATGTAAATCATAGCTGCTATAGCGAGTGAACTTCTTGCTTCATTTATAGGGAAAACCCAAGGTAGAATAATAATACCTCATATAAATTAAGATGAGATTCGTAGGGTCGATGTTATGCTTATTAACCCTCGAGTACTAACCACCAGAATAAAAACTGGAAAGACATGTATTATAGCCATATATATATCAAAATTATTATTTTAAATAAATATTTATATAAATTTTATTTATAATAATTTTGATATATATATATATATAAATAAAATTTATATAAATATTTATTTAAAATAATATTATAAATGATATTTATATATATAACAGCTTAAAAATAATATAATTTAGTAATAATAAAATTAATGATAAGTAAAAAAAAAAAAAAAAAAAAAAAAAAAAAAAAAAAAAAAAAAAAAAAAAATTTATATGATTAAATTTTAAAAATACACTTTTAATTAAAAAAATAATAATAATAAATAATTATATCAAATTTAAAACTTTAGTCAGATTTTGTGTTATTAATTATTATTTTATTTATATTTATAGTAATACCATTAAAAGATTAATATATTAACAATAAAATAGAATCATAATCATAGGTGTAATTAAGTATTCAAAAATGTATATATATACATATATATATGATGAAGCTCAAAAAAAAGTAACCTTAAAAAAAAAAAAAAAAGTTAGAAAAATTTTGATTGAAGTAAAAATGATATATTAATAAAATAAAAATTTTTGACAATTATAAATAGCAATTAATTAAAACATTTAAATTTATTTAAGTTGATATATTCAAATGAGGGAGAACTGATTTTAATAACTTTTGAGTTTTTAGGTGTAATTTGAATTTGTAGAAATAGTTGAATTATAATGAAGTCATCTTTAATTTCTAATTTGATTATTATGTCAGAATTTTCATCTTCTAACTGATAACTATTATTATTTAGATTATTAATAAAGTTCAAGGAAGTTGGATGATAATTAATTAAAATAATTTAATATGATTAAAATTGAAGAAAAAAAAATTAATATTAAACAAAATTAGTAAGAAAATTACGATATTTTGAATCTCTATGAGTATTTTCTTCGTCAGTATCATTTAATATAATTATCAAAACAATAACAATATAAGACTTATGTTAATACTATTATTAAAATACATTTAAAATTGTAATCAAGAATTCATAAATTTTGAAAAATCACTCATACTATCATTTGATCTTCCTTACACAAGGTAATAGAAATTAATAAATGTAGAAATTAGTAGAAATTACTAATAGACTTTTATATTATAACATTTTCATTCAATAAATCAATTTATGAATTAAATAACAAGAATAATAATAATAATAATAATATCATATTATATTTTAGAATTAAAAAAAGAATTAATTTAATATGATATAACAAATTGGCTTAATATCTAAACTGATTAACTAAAAAGTTCTTTTAAATAATTACAAATTAATTTATTATCAAATCTTACAATATTTTCATTTAATAATTTTTTTATTTTTTAAAAATACTTTAGAAGTAGTATACAAAATTCTCTAAATATTTTTATTTTTTATTTAACAACGTTTCTTATATATCAACAAAAAAAATTTAATCCTGTAAATATTGATAAATATTATACATATATGATTTATATTATATTTATTGAAATTTCACAATTCGTATTTTTCATATTATTATTAATATAAATAATATTTCATGTATCATTCCAGATCAATAATGTTATAATGTTATATATGTATAAACTTCATCAATAAACTAAGATCTTTTAATAAAAATATAACTTTTTTTTTTTTTAAACAATCATTATGATTAAAATTAAAATACTATTTTAAATATAATAAAATTAAAGTAATTAATCTTTCTTTTAATTTTATTTCAAAAACACCAATATTATCACCCTTTAAATTTATATTCGGTAATACACTTCAAATGGTATGTTATTTATGATTCATTTCTTGAATGTGTCATAATTATTTATTAATAAATTATTCACATATGTTTAAAAAAAATTTTAATATAGTAAATAATTTTTTTTTTAATATTATATAATTTAAATCATTATATATTAGAATTACTCAATTAATTTACTTATAAAATAATCAGGCGGAATAATTATTATTTATAAAATTTCCATTAAGAGACTCATTAATTTACTTGAAAATTTAAAAGGCTTTTTTTTTTTTTTATGGCATATATAATAATCATTCAGAAATTTCCTTATAATAAATTTATTTATTTATTTATTAATATTTATATAATAATATTAAATTAAATATAGTTTAACAAGTTCTTTACACTCTTTTAAAAATAATACAAGCAATAAGGCATAAGAAGAAAATTATTATTAAATAAATTTAGTATCAATTCATTTTAATTTTTACATTTTGAATCTTTCTGCCATTAATTAAGAGATTGTAATATAAATCAATAAAAAAACATTTATATTTTTTAAATAATTATAACGTAAATTAATAAAAAAAACATCAATTTATATATTTTTAAATAATTGCAATATAAACAAATAATTATTTATTTTTTTAAATAATAATATAAATAAGTTATTAATTTTTTTTAAATTTGTTTTTTTTTTTTAAAAAAAAATATTGAATAAAAAAAAAAGAAAATTTATTTAATTGTAAATAATCTAATCCTTTATAAATTTTATTTAATTTAAAGAAATATAAAGAATATTTTAACATTAACCTATGAAATTTTTCCACTCAAACAAGAAATATACAGAAATTATGAAAATAACCTATTTGAACAAGTAAATGTTTACTTATCCTTTATTAAATAAATTATTTTTATAAATAAAATAACATAATTTTTAAAATAAAATAAAAAATAAAAAATAATACTTTTTTTTTTTTTTTTGTTTTTAAATAACTAAAATTATTATTTTTTAATTTAAATTTATTATCTTTTTCAACACTTTGACTTTTCATATATTTGTCAAAATTCTTTAATATATAATAACAATTTTTAATTCTTTTTTTTTTTATATTTGTAAAAATTCTAATAAAATAGCAAATTTTAATTCTTTTTTCTTAATATATTAAATATAAAATTAAATTAATGTAAAATAAAATTAAAATATTTTTTTTTTATTAAAAAAGAAATCAATGGAATATTTTATATGAAAAATTTCCAAATTAATGTTTTCTATTTGCAAATTCTATTATTATTATTATTTTTAATAACTAACCGAATTACTAACTAAAAAACTAACTAAAAAACTAACTAACTAAATAAATAAATAACTAAATAAATAAATAACTAAATAAATAAATACATAAATACATAAATAAATAAATACATAAATACATACATACATAAATAAATAAATAAATACATAAATACATACATACATAAATAAATAAATAAATACATAAATAAATACATACATAAATAAATAAATAAATAAATAAATAAAGATATATAGAAAGTTTATAATTATTATGGATTTAATTTTTTAATTTAAATTTTTATATTTTTTATTTTTGTTTTTTTATAATTTATAAAATATTAATAATTTATTCAATTTTGCTTTATTATTTTTTTAAGATATAAAATTGGGATTTCAAAATTAATATCTTTTTTAAAATTAAAAATTTAAAAATTTTGAAAAAAAAGAAAGAAGAAGAAAAATAAAGATATAAAAAAAGAAATAAATATTAAAAAAAAAAAAAAAAAAAAAAAAAACAATAAGAATAATAAATATAATGGAAAGAAATTAATAATAATAAATAATTTTTTTATCAAAATCATTATAATAGTAGAAGATAATCTTTATTATTTAATGCTATTTTTTTTTTTTTTTTTTTTTTTTTTTTTTGTATTAAAATAAATTGATTTAAATAAAATTATTTAAATTAATTTTCAGTGAAATAGATTAATTATTTTTATACTGTAATATTATTTAATTAATATTTTGATAAATTAATTTATATCTTAAATTTTTTCTGTGTTAATGACTGAAATACTAAAATAAAAATTTATTACTTTCATTAACAACATTAATAATTTTTAAGGACAAATACAAAATAGACATAGTAAATTTTGAAAAAAAAAATATAAATTAATTAGTGTATTAAAATACAATAAATTTAATTATTTTAATATACCTTCAATTAATATATTATATTTAAAGATTTTAATTCTTTCAAATCATAAATATTATTAATTTATAAATATATATATTTTAATCAAAAGAAAAATAGAATTTGAATTTTATATACAATAATAATTGATTAAAATCTTATCTGTAATACTATTATTATTTTTATTTAGAAATTTAAACTTTGAGTTAATTTATGTTAAATTAGATATTTTATATAAATATATATATATATTTACATCTATATAATAAGTTATATATATGTTTTAATATAAATATCAATTAATATTTATTATTAATAACAAATTAAATATAATATTGATTAATAAATTTTATATTCAAATGTCAAAATCAACAAAAAAGGATAATAGTGAATTTGATATTAAAAATTCAGGTACTTCTTCAATTTCACGAATTGAGGAGTTGGGTAGTGATTATAGTTCTTCCACAGAAGAACCATTTAAACCTTCATATTCACATAATTCTGATTTTGATACATCTTTTGATAATATTTTTCAAAATGATTCAAATAATAATAATATATATAATTCCGATGCAGATAAAGAAAATATTAAAGGTATATAAATTTTTTTATATAGTGAAATAATATATTTAAAAGCTATTTAGTAATGTATATATATTTTTCCCTCCTTTTTTTTTTTTTTTTTTTTTTTTTTAAAGGCCTTGTTGTTCAAGGTATAAATTATCAAGATATTATTCCAGAAACTTCAAGATACCATTTATATAAACAAAATTCTGAAAGGAATAATCGTCAAGGAAGATTGCTTTTAGTATCATTATTGGAAAATTTTTGTGCTATGTATGATCAATCACCGCAAATTAATCAACAATTATTTTATGTTATATGCAAACAACTTTCAAAAATGGGTGTAATAATAATTTAATAATTTAATAATTTAATAATTTAATAATTTAAAAATTTAAAAATTTAAAAATTTTAATAATATAGTAATAATAATAATAATAGTAATAATAATAGTATAATAATGATATTTATAATGAAATTATAATAATAATATATAAATAGATAATTGAGGAGGAAGATTTCATGGAAGAATTAGCTTCTGTACGTTCAACATATAAAAAAGCTTTTAAACAATTAATAATTCAAGCCTTAGTAGCTATTAGAGTATGTAAATTATTATATATTTTTTATAACACGTTTCAATACATTATTAAAATATATTATAAAATTTAGGAAGAAAATATTTTTGCATCAAGATCATTATTAATGCCACCGTCTTCCGAAAATTTGTCACCATCTACTTCAAATATGCCGAAGTATATAATATGATTAATTATTTTACTAGTAATATTTTTTTGTTTTATTTTATTTTATTATATATATATTAAATTCAAAATTTTTATATAATTGAATATAAAATATAATATAAAGTATTGAGGATCCATTTCCAGATTATAATTCCGTAAATGAATCAATAAAAAATTGTAATATATTAGATTTACTCGATTATGGAAGAAGTCGGTATTTAGATGATTTTATACAAATACGAAGACTAGGGAAAGGCGCGTTTGGTGCTGTTTTTGAGGTATTTTTATATATAAATTTATAATATATGTGAATTTTATTTGTTACTAATATATTGTAATAAAATAGGCAGAAAATAAGCTTGATGGTATAAGATACGCTGTTAAAATTATAAGAATACCCTCTCTCAAGGATTTGTTTATTGATAAAGTATTGTTCTTGTATTTTATTTATTGTTTTAATAATTAAAATTAATTTAGAATATAAAATTTAATTTATATTATAAAATTATATATAAAACAACAATAAATAATATTATATTTACAATATATAGATAGTTAATGAGGTTAAATTTTTGGCACGATTAGATCATAAAAATGTCGTGAGATATTATTCAGCATGGCTGGATAATGATTCTCCAGTTTTTATGGTAAGCGATGATGAAGATGAAGATGAAGATGAAGATGAAGATGAATATTTTGAATCAGTTAAAAATAAAAATAATAATGGTTGGAATAATAAAATGAAATTTATTAATGATTCATTTTTATTAAAAAGTAAAAAATATTCAAATATTCCTATAGAGCCATCATCATATAGTAGTAGAGGTATTTATATAGAAGAATTAGATTCAACTGATCCATCTGAACTATCCTATATATCTTCGAAAACATTTGAAAGGCAAAATTTATATTCTTCATCACAAAGGTCATTTTTTAATCCTAAATCAAGTTATCAATCAAATCATTCGTTAAATAGTTTTAGAAGTAATATAAATAATAAAAATAATAATCGAGTGGAAAGTTTAGACATAAGGAATAGTAGTAATAGTGCTAATTTTAAGAGCACTTCTTCTTTAACTCCTACCAATATTAGAAGTAATAATAATAAAGATAAAATAAATAATTCTTATAATGGGGAATCTAATAATAAAAATACAACTAAAAATATTTATAATAAAAATTTACAAAATACTATCGAAAATGAAAATTACATAAATAATAAAATACAAAAATTTGATATATCTAAGAAAAAAAATAGTTCAAAGTCAAAATTAATTGAAAGTGAAACAGAGTCAAATTCAAATACAGATATAAGTTTTGAAATTAAATTTGAAAAAGATTCATCCAATAATTATTCAGAATATGAATCAGATTTAGAAACTGAATCAGAAACCGAATCAGAAACCGAGTCAGAAACCGAATCAGAAACATATTCAGAAACTAATACGGAATCTAAATCAAAATCAGAAAATGAAACTGAATCAACTTCTAAAAGTTCTCAAATGGAAACGGATGAAAATAGTATATCAATACAGTTTAAAAAATCAAATGAAAATACAGAAACATCGTATTCAAGTTATGGAAGTACTAATAATTTGGCTCATTCCTTTAGTGTTAATCCGAAAGAATTAGATGAAAATGATAATGATTCAAGTACTCAAAGTGAGATGCTAACGAATAATAGTTTAGAAGATGATATATTTAATTTTGAAAATAATAATAACTTTTCGTTTGTTTCACCGATTCATATTAATAATTCATTTAAAGATAAAAATGCCTATATTAATATTAATAATGATAATAGTAATAATGATAATAAAAACAAAAAATACCCTGAAAAAACAGTTTTGAAATCAAAATCTATTAATGATATAAATATAGAAGTTGTTACCACAAAAAATAATTCAGTTAAAGATGTTAAATATAATATACATACTGAGGAATCGGAAAAAATAAAAAAATTGGATAATGATATAATGGATATTGATAGTGAACATTACGAAAATTTACATATAAAAGTAGATAATAATAGTAGTTTAAATGCATATTTTAATTCAAAAAATATACCTCATAATAACCTATTTGATTTAAAAAAACCAATTAATAATGATGTAGATGTAAATAATAAAAATATTAATTTATCTGATATTAAAGTAGAAAAAAATGTAAATAAAGATAATTCATATGATAATGATTTAATATTTATGATGGAAAATGAACCAACACAAGAGGCTATAGATAATTCAATAAATATGAAATCAAATATTAAATTAGGTAAAGAATTAATTAATAAATTATTTTAAAATTTAATTTTGATAATTACTATTACAATTTTACATACTTTTATTAATCATTTAATAATAAATACAACTTACATGTATATCTATTTATATATATATATATTTAATATATATATTTTTAATTTTAATTTATATATATATTTTCATTTTATATTCATAAATACATACATATATATATACATATATATAAACATACATATTTATATATTATTTTTTATTTTTATTTTTATTTATTATTATTATTATTAATATTATTTTATTTTTATTTTTATTTTTATTTTTATTTTTATTTTTATTTTTATTTTTATTTTTATTTTTATTTTTATTTTTATTTTTTAAAAACCAATTTATATTATAATTAAAGAAAAAAAAAATAAGATAAATCATAAGGTAAATATATTGGATGGTGATAAATGTAATCCAAAAATAGTTTTATCACCTACAAAATCTGGAAATGAAGAATATGGTAGTGAAAAAGAAGATAATGATGCAACATTAAATTCAAAACCATTGAATATTAATAATAATAATAATAATAAAAGTAATGATACCTTATTTAAACGTTCAAAAAATTTATCAAGATCCATTCCTATAGATATTAATAAAAAAAAAGGATGGAGAGATAATAAATATTCAACGTCTTACATTGAAAGAGGTAATGTAAAGATGAAAGATAGTAGAGATAGTTTATCATCAAGTTTTCCAGATTATGTTTCATCATCGATTTCTTTTTCAAGACAAATAGAGATGATGGATATTAGTAGTTTAAGCAGAAGAAGTAAAGAAAATATAATAAATAGTTCATTACCTACAAATTCATTTTTTTCTGAAAAATCAAATCAAAATACACTAAATAAATCATTTGTGTCAAAATCGTCCAAAAGACCATCCATATTTTCCAGAACAACGTCATATACATCTAATAACCAAGATAAAGATCAAAATATTTCTATTACTAATAAAAAGAAAACTAATAAGAAAATGAAAGAGAAAGTTCCTTCAACATCTGATATTATTTTATGTATTCAAATGCAACTTTGTCAAGAAACACTTTTTGATTATTTACAGGATAGAAATAAATTATTAAATGAATCAAGTGAATTAGTAGATGATAAAGGTTATCCTCTTATTGATGAAGAAGAAAATAAACATATTTGGAATGATATCATTGAAGGTGTTAAATATATTCATTCGAAAGGTTTAATTCATAGGTAAATATATAATTATAATAAATTCAATAATAATAATAATAATAATAATAATATATAAATAAATAAATAAAATAAATGAATAAATAAATGATAATAATAATAAATAATAATAAATAAAAATAAATAAATAAATAAATAAATAATAATAAAAAGTAAATAAAAATAAATGAATAATTAAATAAATATTAATAATTGCATAAATAATAAATGATAAAAAAAGTGATAATAATAATAAAAACAAAAGTGATAATACTAATAAAAACAAAAGTGATAATAATTATAATAAATTCTAATAAAAATAAAAATGGGGTAATAATAATAATAATAATAATAATAATAATAATAATAATAATAAATAATAATATCAACAAAAAAGGAATAATAATAACAATAGTAATAAATAACAACAACAACAACAACAATAATAATAATGACAATAATAACAATAATAACAATAAATAGTAATAACAACAAAAAGGGATAATAGTAATAATAATATAATATTTAATAATAATATATAACAATAATAAAAAACATATTATATATCATATTATATATAATAGTAATAATGATAATAATAATAATAATCATATTGTATTAATTGAATTTTGAAAATTTATTTACTAATATATATGTATATAATTATATATAAATATAAAATAGAGATATTAAGCCAAATAATA
The DNA here is from genome assembly GCA_016946835.1 of Neocallimastix lanati (nom. inval.). Taxonomy (NCBI): domain Eukaryota; kingdom Fungi; phylum Neocallimastigomycota; class Neocallimastigomycetes; order Neocallimastigales; family Neocallimastigaceae; genus Neocallimastix; species Neocallimastix lanati (nom. inval.). The sequence goes on along the minus strand of JACVTC010000030.1, from coordinate 485,538 downwards.
TATTTTGGGTTCCAAATGATCATAATACTAAAAAATTTTCACCTCGAGAAGGTGTATGGAAACTTGGTGATTTTGGTCTGATGACATCAGATATGAAAAATGAATTAGGAAATTTTAGTAGTAATAAAGATAATGAAAGTTCATTTAGTTCAATAAATCAAAATATACCCTCTACATTGAAAAGTCAGGAATCAATAAACGGATCTTCATGTAGGAAATTAACAAATTATTTACCACAATCATCACATACTATAGGAATTGGAACTATCAGCGTAAGTGAAATAAAAAATTTGAAATTAATATATATATATTTGATCCTATTTATTATGAAGAAAATATATTATAGATAAAAAAAAAAAAAAAAGTGGAAAAGAGAAATATTTTCATAATTCTAAGATTATTGTTTTATTTATTATAATATTCAATAATGTAGTATGGGTCACCAGAACAATTGGATGTTAACAATACAAATTTATCAAATTATACAGTTCAATCTGATATATATCCTTTAGGAATTATACTTTTTGAATTGTATTTTCCTTTTTCAACAGCAATGGAAAGGGCAAAATTGTTTTATGATTTAAGAGAAAAACAAATTTTACCAGAAAAATTTGTAAAAAGATGGCCACAGGAAGCAGCAATTGTTCTTTGGTTAACTCAAAATGATCCAAACAAAAGGCCAACAATTAATGAACTTTATGAATTAAATATTTCTGCAACTATTAATTCTAAATTTTCAACCACAAGAATATCATCAACTTCGAATGGTATAACAAATTCGATAACTCAGACATCTATAAATCTTAATAGTAAAATAAAAGATACATTAACAAGTAACGTTGTTATAAATGAAGATATTAATAAAAATCAATATGTTTATTCAACTGATGTAAGTATTAAAAAATTATTATTATTACATTTATGAATAATATTTTATTAATGCTAATAATATATAACTTTATTATATATAATAGAAGAGACAAAGTAGTGAAGATATGCTTTTATTATCTAACTTTTTAGAATTATCAATAAAAGATAAAATTATAAAATCCAAAGAAGAAGAAAATTTAGCGTTGAAAAAACGAATAAAAGAATTAGAACATCAATTATCAAACGCTAAAAAAGAAAATAAGAATAAATAATATATAATTATATATATATATATAATAAATAAATAATAGCAAATAATAAATAAATAAATAAATAAATAAATAAATAAATAATAAATAAATAAATAAATAAATAAAAATAAAAAAAATAAAAAAATAAAAAAATAAAAAATTATAATACAATAATGATGAGACATTAAATTTAGTATTATAAGATATGTTTTATTTTTATATTTGTATATTAAAAAGAGATTAGATGAATAATTATAAATATAGTAATAATAATAATTAATAATAGTAAGTAATAATAATAAGTAATAATAAGTAATAATAATAATAATAATAATAATAATAATAATAATAATAATAATAATAATAATAATAATAATAATAATAATAATAATAATAATAAATTCTATAATTTTTTTTTTTTTTTTTTTTTTTTTTAATTTAATGATAAAAAAAAAGACAGAAAAACAGAAAAACAGAAAAATGAAAAAAAAAAAAAAAAAAAGAAACAATTAAAAAGACATAAAGTCAAATAGAATTAATATATAATATACATTAAAATTTAATGCTATGTCTTTTGGCTGGCCATGTGAAATATTCCCTTTCAATTTTCTTTTTCTTTTTTTCCATTTAAATATAATATATTAATATATTTTAATCTTATAATATTTTTATGATTAAAATGTTTTATATTTTATTGGCTAAAATGTAAATTTAATATCATTTATTTCATATAACGGCTGGGTGATATTAAATTTTTGTACATTCCTATTATATTATAATACTATAATTTTCAAATAATCATTTTCACTTTCTTGGTTTAAAAAAAAAAAAAAAAAATCAAAGAATCATTATTAATATTGATAAATAATAATATATATTATTTCTTTTTTTTTTTTTTTTTTTTTTTTTTTTTTTTTTTATTTTTTTGATCTATATATATTTATTTTTTATTATTAAATAAAGTCATTGATAGTAAATTATTTGGTGGTTTTCATATATATTTTTTTAATACATTTATAAAATTAAATATATTAGATAAAATATTATTAAATATATTAAAGAACTAATAATAATTATATATTTTTTTTTAAATTGTTATTACATATTTATTATATATCTTTTAGTATCTTTTAGTATGTATATTAATTAATATATATATGCTTATATTAATTTTAGTTTATAAATTTATGTATTCTAAAGTTGCCTTTAATTCATATTTTTAAAAGAGAATTATTTTACAACTTTTTATAGGATAAAAATTAATAATATTTGATTATTTATTTTTTATAAATAACACAGAAACAATTATAACAAAAATATAAAATAAATATTTAAAACTTTTATTTATTTTATTTTTGTTAATATATTAAAAACACAATAAAAATAGTTTAAAGTATATTTTATTAAAAAAATATAACCTTTATTTATTAATTAATTAATTAGACTTTGTAACTTTTTCTCCAATTTTAAAAGTTCACTTTTTTTATTTACATTATTTCTTTTTGATTATTTAATAAATTTCATATTAAAATTACAATAAAAATAGAACTCCGTGAGATCAGACTTACAAGGGAAAGTCTGAAAAAAAAATTCCAATAAAAATATTTAAAATTTTTTCTATTGTATATATAATTAAATGATATGGTAAATAATATAAAAATTAAAATAAAAAAAAAAAAAAAAGAAATTTTAATATACCAATATATATGTATTATTATTTATTTTTTTTTATTTATCTAAATATATTTAGAAAAATGTCTTATAATACTCGTCGTTTTAAATTTGTTACGTCTTATAATACTCATCGTCGTAAATTAGTTATAGTTGGTGATGGTGGTTGCAGTAAAACTTGCTTATTGATAGTTTTTAAAACTAGTATCTTTCAATAAGTAAATAAATTTTATATATTATTTTTATTGATAGTAAAAAAATAAATATTGATACTTTTATTATTAGAATAATAGGTTTATGTTCTAACAGCTTTTAAAAACTATGTCGCCGATGTAGAAATTTATGGAGGACATGTTGAAATTGTGTTATGGGATACTGGTGGTAAGTAATTATTGATAGTGAGAGTATTTAGAATGAAATGAAAATATAATAATGAAATATATTTAATTTAAATATTTAAAAATTAAATTAAAAGTATTAATTAATTTATTAATATTTATAAAATTAGGTCAAGAAGATTATGATCGGTTCAAACCACTTGATTATTCAGAATCCAATGTTATTTTAATTTGCTTTTCTGTTGATTCACCAGATAGTTTAGATAATGTTAAGGAAAAATGTATTTCCAAAGTTTTACATTTTTGTCCATACGTACCTATTATTTTAGTTGGTTGTAAAAAAGATTTAAGAAATGATCCAATTGTTATTGATAAATTAAGAAAATCAAATCAACAACCAGTTTCATAAGAACAGGTAAAATTGATAAATTTATTGATTTTGTATAATTTACAAAATAAATAAAGATTTAGAGTGTTAATTAAATAAAATTTTTATATTAATTTAGGGTAAGAGTGTTGCTGAAGAGATAGGTGCCTGTAGATATATGGAATGTTCTGCTAAAGATAGAAATTCGCAAACTAATGGTGTTCGTGAAGTTTTTGAATTGACTGCTTATGTTGCTCGTGAGATTAATTATATGAAGTACAATTACTAAATCGTATCAATAATATTATAGAATTTTTATATATTTCAATCGATATAATATATAAGACATATACCACTAAATATTTTACTATTGAACACTTTCCAATAATAACTATAATAATTTCCATTAATTTAATCTATTAATTATTATAATCAAATTTGTTAAAAATAAACAAACAAATAAAAAAAAAAAAAAAGAACAAAAACAACAACAACAAAAAAAAAATATATATATATATATATATATTTATATTTAAATGTATAAATAAAAAGAAATAGAGATAAAAAAATTTAATATAAAATACTTAAAATATCAATTTGAAGGAAGAAAGATGAAATTAAATGAAATTATATATATATATATATAAAAGGAAAGCTAAAGAAATAAAAGTACAATAATATCAATATTTTAATATTGATTATATATATATTATTACTAATAAAATACTATCTATATTTATATAATATTATTTCAATGTATATTATGAAGGGCTAAATAAAATAAGTATTATTAATTAATCTTTCATTTTTATGTCATCATACAATGAAAGTTAAAATAAATAGTTATTTTATTATAACTAATAATAAAAAAATATATCAGAAATAAAAATTGAAATAAAAATTGAAATAAAAATTAAAATAAAAATATATCTAATAATAAAATAAAATAAAATAAAATAAATAAATAAATAAATAAATAAATAAATAAATAAATAAAAAAAAGAATAAATAAAAATAAAATATACAAAAAAAGGTATTCTTTATTGTTATATTATATATATCAATTTATTTATTTTATTTTTATAAATTACCAATATTATTTAATAATAGTATAAAAATTGAATAATTTTTAAATCAATTTTTTTTTTTTTTACTATTTATATTAAATAAAAAGTTAAAGATACTCTTAATAGGATTTAATTTTTGTCGTTCTTTTTATAAAAACCATGTTATTTATTAATAATATGAAATAAAGGTCAGAAAATAAAAGAAATTAAAATTTAGTTTTAGGAAATATATATTATCTTTCGTTAAAATATTCACGAATTTTAAAAAAAAATTTTTTTTTTATGGATAAAACATATTAAATGTGAAATTAAATTTAATATTAATTCTTATATTAAGAGTAATATTGCGTCGATAGAACTTAATACATACTGTCTTTGTTGTGATGATGATAGTAATATTGTGTTAAGTATTATTTATTGAATACCTTAATGTCTTAAATTTAAAGAATTTAGGAAGCAACTTATTTAATTTATTGATAAATTTTTTATTGATTTTTTTCCGATTGATCACTAAAAAGATGCTTGTTGTGTAAAGCAGTGTATAAGGAATGTCTTTCATATTAGCCATACTTATTGAGAAGTCCTCGTCGATGCCGAAATGGTATAGCAAAGAATTCAATGAGAGTCTGATTCGTTTAAGACTTGAGGTCTTATTGTCCTCCCATCTCGTTAATCTCTGCCTAAAAAAAAAAAGATAGAGTTTTGAATGATAATATTAATTCTCAAGGAGTTATCATTGATGAAATGAGAAGAATTAGAGGTCATTTTGTTCTTGAAACTCATAACACTTATTTTTTTTTTTTTTATAATATTAATATAAAATTTTTCATGTATTTTTTTTTTTTTCTTTTTTTTTTTTTTTTTTTATTATTTCTATTTTAATGTTTTTTTATTTAGTTATTAATATTTCTAGTTTAAAAAAAAAAAAAATTAAAATTAATAATTATTGATTTAATTACCACCATAAATAATAATTCTTATTTATTTTAATTCATTTCATATTAATTTATAATATTGTTAATATAGTTTTATTTAACTAATATATATATTTGGCCATAAATTTTTTTGATTATATGTATGATTCATGTATTTTTTAATATTTTAATCTATAAAAAAATTATAATATAATATATTATTATTTAATTAATTGAAATCTAATTAAATAATTTTTAAATCATATTAGGTTTTAATATAATTATGAATTCTGTATTAAAAAATAAATACTATAATATTAATAAAGAATCAGAAAAATATTTTTGAAATTGCTTAAAAAAAAAAAAAAAAATAAATAAATGAAAAATAAATATATTTTATGAATAAATAATAATAAAAGGAAAAACAAAAGTAAAAGAAAGTTCAATATAATAATTTAGCAAAACTAAACAATAATAATAATAATAAAACAATAATAACTATTTACTAAAATATAGAATTATATATAAAAAATTTAGAAATTAAATAATTAATAAATAAATTAGAAAATAAAATTGTTGAAAGATTAAAATTTTTTGCAATTTCATTGTTGTAAAGTTTTATACAAATGGGTTTAGGATTAATTCATAAGATTCCATTATTATTTGGAAAGAAATACAAAACCATGGATAAAAGCATAGCTAAAATTCAAAGAAGAAAAAATGCTTTGATTAAATTCCAAAAAATTTTAAATAAATCGTAATGAAATTTTATATATTTATTAATGATTTATATTAAAATCAATCAATATTATATTATTTTTAAATCTTTTTTATAATGCATATTAATATGCTTCAATATAATTTTTATGTTAGTTTTATTCTATATATTATTGGTATAATATGGTTACTTGTTTTACCTTCAAAAATAGTTCATAATACTTCAAAAACTCAAGAAAATGCATTATTAGCAGGACAGGTAATCATAATTGATTAAAAAAAATTAAATATCATTTATTTATTAAGCAATGTCAATGAATATATTATTTTTATGATTATATTAAATATTCATTTTTTTTTTTTTTATATAATAATTAATATAATTTATATATTATTTATATAATATAATATTATAATTATTGAAAAAGGTTAATACCTATTATAGTAATCCAGAAACAATAGTTGAAATGGAATATGCTGAAAAATTAAAAAATATTACTTTGTATATATACATTTTATTTTTTTTGATTTATCTTTTACATAATATAATATAATATATAGTATTAGTTATATATTAACGTGTTATTTTATTGTTTTTACTATTATTAATTAATAGTTTTCAACAATTTATAAAAGATGAGATGGAAAACTTTGGTTTATTATCAGAAATTCAAAATTTTTCATTTAATTCTTCCATGGGAAATATGGTATACTTACTACGTTTAATTATTTATAATTTTTTTTTTTTTTTTTTTTTTTTTTTTTTTTTTTTTGAAGATATTAATATTTTTAAAGAATAAATATAGGGATTTAATATATATTATAATTAATATATATGTACATATATATAGTATGATATTTAGTGACCTTTATATTATTATCCTTTTGTATTTATAAATTTAATTTAGAAAATTAAAGGTGCAAATGTTTATGGATTATTTAAATCTCCAAGAAGTGATGGCTCTGAAAGTCTTGTATTATCAGCTCCATGGACTTGCTCAAAAGATGAATGTATATTATTATTATTATTATTATTATTATTATTATTATTATTATTATTATTATTATTATTATTATTATTATTATTATTATTATTATTATTATTATTATTATTATTATTATTATTATTATTATTATTATTATTATTATTATTATTATTATTTATAAAATAAGCTTTTTATCAAATTTATTAAGGTGTATATATACATATATATATATTATTATTATTATTATAATAGTAAATACTCATGGTGTTGCCTTCATATTATCCTTAATTAAATATTTTATAAGTAAACATTTAATTTTTTTATACATTATATATATATATATTTATTTTTATTTTTTTATTAATTATATATATATATATTTGTTATTCTTATTTTTATTTTTTATTTTATTTTTATTTTTATTTTATTTTATTTTTATTATTTTCATTAATTTATTGAACAAAAATACATAATATTTAATATAGAACAAGCTTATTGGGCAAAGGATTTGATTTTTGTTGTTTATGATCATAATACTGTTGGTGCTTCTGCATGGCTTCAGGCATATCATTCATTACAAGATAATGGTATATATATATATATTTTTTTTTATATGATATTCTTAAAAAAAAAAAAAAAAAAAAAAAATAAATAACCATAGTTTGTTTTAATATTTATATTAATAATTATATTATTATTATGTGATTAGATATAAAATTTGATTCTTTATCATATAAATCTGGTGTAATTCAAGAAGCAATTAATTTTGAACTCTGTAGTCCAAATGGCAAATTTAGTTCTATGGGATTATATTTTGGTTAATATTTTAATTACTATAAAGATTATATATTATATTTCTTGTATAAATTTATACATAAAAATATTATTTTATAAAGCTAATGATCTATAATAAAAAATATTATTATTAGAGGGTTCAAATAGTCATTTACCAAATTTAGATATAGTCAATACAGTTTTTAAATTAGCAAATTCGGTTAGATTACCAATTTCGATTTTTGATTCTACCATTAAAAGATACCAAAGATTAGATGATAAAGAATATTATATTGAATGCGCTAAAAATTTATTAAGAGCAGCTAAACATCAACTTCATGGAATTCCATTAAAAGCTCATGGCGTTTTTGTTAGGTAAATATATAAAATAAATAGTTTTATTTATTTATATATTTATTAGTACTATTATAATTAAATTAAAATTATTATTATTATTGTCGTTATTATTGAATTATTATTATTATTAATATATTTTTATTTTTATATTTATTCTATTTTTATTTTATTTTTATTATATTATATTTTATTTTTTATATAATTTAATTTTATTTTATTACTTAATTTATAATTATATGTAAAATTTATCTATTAAACTGAAAATATATCTAATAATATATGTAAAAAAAAAAAAAAAAAAAAAAAGATATAAAATTGATGCCATAACACTTCATGGAAATAATAATAAAGAGGAAAAATCATCATTTGGAATAAAAACAATTGGAACGTTAGTAAAATGAAATAAAAAAAATATTATAATTAGTAATAAAATATTTATTTATTAACTCTCAATATTATTATATTAATTATTATATTTTTCAATTTTTACAGATATACTGAAGGTTTAGTTCGTAGTTTTAATAATTTATTGGAAAAATTTCATCATTCAAATCATTTCTATATGATTCCATATTCTGGATATATTCTTGATGTTGGTTATTTCTATCCACCAGTTGTTTTATTAGCAGCATATTTAACTACTAAGGTAAACTGGAAGAAATATTATTAAAATTATTATTATATGATTATTATTTTTTTTATAAATCAATTTTTAAATTAAATTATTAATTAATTAATTAATTAAAATAAAATAAAATACAATAAAAAAAATAAAAAAAATTAATAATGATAATAGTTAATTTTATATGATATTAAATATTTAATAATATTATTATAAATTATTTAAATTCATTATATAAAAAGGCTTATTTAATTTGGTTAAACTCAGGTGATAAAGATCCATTACAACCATTACCAGAAAATGTAAAATCTGTTCAAATATTTGATGCTTCTTCATCTAAAGGTATTTTAATTGATACCTTCCCAGCTTTTTCAAGAAGAGATAGACCTGTTATACAAGCAAGTTCAATTACAGCATTATCATTTATTTGTGGTACTCTGTGCATTTTTGTGCCGTATATTTCCTGGAAAATTATAGATTTATTTGGATTAAGTGAAAATATGGTATTTTAATATATTTTAATATTTTTATTTTTATTTTTATTTTTATTTTTTTCCTTTCTTCTTTTTTCTTTTTTCTTTTTTCTTTTTTATTTTTATATTTTTATATTATATTATATTATATTATATTATATTATTTTTATTTTTATGTTATTTTTATTTTTATTTTTATTTTATTCTATTTTATTTTTTTATTTTATATAGTATATTAATTTATTTAAACTATATTTTAATTATTTTTAATTAATTATTTATTAGTTATTTACTTTGACAGCAAGTATATCTTTAATCTTAATTGTTGGAATTTTAAAGACTTCCATACCATTTATTAGGACAATGCTTATTCCAGATGAAAACGAAAATGAAAATGAAAACGAAAGTGATATTAATCAAGAAGAAATAAATAAACAACCCCAACCAAAAGAACCAGTTTCTGATTGGCATTTAATAAAATGTTTCTCTTGTTGTATTTTGTGTTGTGTATTAAGTACTTTTGGATTAATTAGTTATGGATTAGCAATTCTATTTGGACTTATTTCAACTCCAGTTTATTCTTTTATTAAACCATCAAATAAACCTCTTTTAAATTTAATTCAGTATTTGGCTCTCATTATAATATCACCAGTAGGTATTTTATTTATTGCTTCCTATTTCACAAATATATCACCAAACCAACTTTACTTAAATTTAATTCATGAAAGTGAACTTTATGGTACATGGATTCTTCCATTTATTTATGTTTTTTATTTACCAATAAATATTTGTCATTTTATAATATTATCTAGTCCTATTAATTCATTAGAAAAAGAAAAAAAGAGAAAACTTCTTAAACAAGATTAAAAAAATATATATATATAGCACTAAATATTACAAAAAAAAAAAAAAAAAAAAAACATAATATAAATAATATATAAATAAAAAATAGAATAATAATAATAATAATAATAATAATCAAATAATAATAATAAAAAAAAAAAAAAAAAAAGTAAATAAATATTCAAATAATAATTATATTTAATAATAACCTTTTACAATTTAAAAAATACAATTGATATATATATATATATATATATATATATATTTTTTTTTTTTTTTTTTAAAATCTTTTCTTATAATTAGAGTTTTCATTTATTATTAATAATTTTAATGGAATTATGTAAAATCTTTATTACTTATTTTATATAATTATTTTTACAATAATTTTATTAGTTTATAATTATTTATTTATATTTATTTTTATAATTAATTATTAAATATACATAGATACATATTTTGATAAATTATAATATTATTTTAATATTGATAGTTATACATAAATTAGTTTTTTTTTTTTTTTTTTTTTTTTTTTTTTTTTTTTTTTTTTTTTTTTTTTTTTTTATAATTAATAAAATTTGAAGAAGTATAAAAAATTGTGAATTTTTTATTGAGAAATATCCATATCATTGGAATTGTTTGAATTATTATTTTCATCATTATTTGATTTATCATTATTTAATTCATTTTTGTTTATATTTTCATATTCATTTATTTCCATTTTAGTATCTTTTTTGTTATTAATATTATCTGAATTATCTGGTGTCATTTTTATATCGTTACCTTCCTCTGAATTATTGTTTGATATTGAATTTTGTGTTTTTGAATCAGCAAATATAGTATCTAAATCAGGATTTTCAATTTTAACCTTTAAGGGATCAATGAGATTTTTAGATTTAATATTACTTTCAAAATGAGTCATCATATCCATTGATAAATCATTATCCGAAGAAATACAAGAAGTTACTAACAATACTTTTTCTATGGCACGAAGATATTTCCATACTGTTTTATGCTGTTCATGAGATATTGTTGTTAGTTCACATAGTCTTTGAATTGTAAAAGGAGGTTCATCAAATGAATCAAGAATTGACCATATACGCATTTGAAAATCTTCTACTGATTCTCCATTTATAATTTGATTACCTGGAGAATCAGCCATTTTCTGTTCACATAATTCTTTTATTTTAATTCGTAATATTTTACGTAATAAATTCCAATTACAAACTACTTCGGCAGTATTTGCTGTTTTAAGTAAATAATCATCATATGTAGGATTCCATTGTTTAATATCAATTTCTTGAACATTTTCTTCTGTCATTTTCTTTGAATTTTATATATATATATATATTATTTATTTATTTATATTATTTTTATTTTTTATTTTTTTTTGTTTCTATATTAAATAATTTAATATTATATTTATTACTTCTTTTTTCGCCTATCTACAATAAATTATAAAATAATAATATTAATAAAAATTATTTATTAATATTTTATAATTATAAAAAAATAAAATTTAGTAATTTATTTTATTATATTTTGTAAATATTTAATTTTTTTATATTATTTTATTTTATTTTATATTTTTATTTTCTTTATTAAACATCTATTAATTATTTTAATCTCTATTTTTTTTATTTTTTATTTTTTTTTTTTTATTAGTTTATATAAAGAGTTATAAAAATAAATTAAAAAGTGTTATAAATATGTAATCTCCAATAAATTCCATTATTTCTATTGGTTATCCTTAAGTAATTTTAAAAATTTCTTAATATATACATATTAAATTATTTAAATAGTTTAAATTGTTTATTAAATAAATAATAAATAATAAATAATAAATAATAAATAATGAATAATGAATAATAAATAATAAATAATGAATAATAAATAATAAATAATAAATAATGAATAATAAATAATAAATAATAAATAATAAATAATAAATAATAAATAATAAATAATAAATAATGAATAATAAATAATAAATAATAAATAATAAATAATAAATAATTGAATAATAAATAATAAATAATAAATAATAAATAATTGAATAATAAATAATAAATAATAAATAATTGAATAATAAATAATAAATAATGGATATTTATTTTAATATCCATTCAATTAATAAAAATTATATATTTTATAAAATTTTTTTATCTTCAAAAACTATTTCACAATTTCACAATTTCTTTATTTTTAATTTTAATAAATTTATTAAAAATTACTTTAATTATTAATCTGTATTATATGTTCCATTTTTATTTATTTTTATTTGATATGATTGGTTAAAATAATTCGAAATAATATTATACTACTTTTTATTTCTTTATTTTTTATTATATATAAAATATGAATTATATTTCTTATTTTAATATTAGTTTATTTAATATAAGTATTATTTACTATTATAATTTTTTTACATATGAATATTCAAAATTAACAATCTTTGTTTCAAAGATAAATAAAATTCAATAAGAATTTTTTTTGAAATTAAATTAAAAATATTGTAAAATTGCAAAAAATTTACAATACGTTATAGTAAAAAAGAATGAAAGGGTAATGATGCTAAACCCAATAAGGAAAAGAATCAAAAATATTGGTATTATTGAAGTTTTTGAAAATTACAATATTATTTCTTATCTCGAAGAATTTAAAGAGCGTATGGAAACTTTGAGAAGACAACTTTCAGTTTCTTTTAGAATTACCGGTAGTCATAGTCATTATGAAGAATTTTCGTGATTCAATGATAAAAATCATTTTTCAAAAATTAACAGTCAAGAGGAGATTGGAAATAAACCCAAAGAAATTAAATGGTATCCAAATGGCCTTGGTTGGCAAATTCCAATAAGTCGTACTGAATTAAATCACTCGAAATTGTATCTTTCCATAAATTTTTAGTTTTAGAAACTGAAACTAGAAATGGTTATAGACAAGAAGCTGTTAGTATTATTTCTCCACTTTTATTAAATGTTGAACCACATTATGTAATTGATATGTCTGTAATCAGAAAGTATAACATTCTGAATTATTGAAGCATTACATAGTATAGATCCTGGTAAAATTGTATTTATACCTACTGAAATAGTTATTTCAAATAATGCCGATTATAATCAATGATATATGTTGATTTATCAATTAAAGATATACAAAATCCATCGTTTATTGTAATAAAATCATGAGGTACAATTTTTATAAAGATTAATGCTAAAAATGCATATATAATTTGATTGAGTTTTATTCCAATAAAATCAAATTGTAATTATAATGAATGGTTAATTGTATGGAAAGCTAGAGCTGGTGTTAATAAAAAAGACTGAAAAATGATTTTTTGCTTAGAAAATATTAAGTAAAGACTTTGATGAAAAAAATAAAAGACAAGAAAAAAAAAAAAAAAAAAAAAAAAGGAAAATTATCACTAATGTTAGAGTAGGTCTTTGAAAAGACTCCTTCTAACGAATAATTATCGTCACAAAATTATAGAATCTCAACAATAATAAATTATCTAATTCATTAATTACTATACTATTACTACTACTACTACAATGACGTCAAATACCGTTAATAATAATAATAATAATAAAATATAATTTAAATTTATATTAATTTAAAAATTATTTTTATAATAATAATAATATAATCAAATAAAATTTTGATAAATAGTAGAAATAATTATGAAGTGTAAATAAATAAATAAATAAATAAATAAATAAATAAATAAATAAATAAATAAATAAATAAATAAATAAATAAATAAATAAATAAATAAATAAATAAATAAATAAATAAATAAGTAAATAATTAATATTTTATTTTAATATTTAAAGTTTATTTAATATGAATAATAATATTTGGTAATTACGATTTTTTAATTTTATGAAAAATTCATTCTTATTTATACTAATTGTGGCGTATGTCAAATATAATGAAACAATATTATAATGAATTAATGAATAATTTAATGTACTTAAAATATAATTAAGTTATTAAAATAACGAGATAAAATATTTAATTTATTTGACACGTATTTTTAAATTCATTGTATTCTAACATTCCCCCTCAGACCAGAATGTTTTCTTATCAAATATTTGGTTTGTAAAGATAGTCATTTTTGATCCATTAAAATCTTTTGTTAATGGGTCTGCTAACATGTTTTCAGTTTTAATATATTCCAGAATAACCTTTTTATTTTTTATATTGTCTTTATTAAAATGAAATTTTATATCTACATGTCTCAATTTATTATTTATTTCACCGTTTTCAATTGTAGTCTTGCTTGCTAAAATGTCCGTATAAATTTTTATTAGTTTATTATATGCGAATAATTCACTTAGAATATTTCTAATATTCAATACTTTTTTCATACATTCAGACATCGCAATGTATTCAGCTTCGGCTGTTGATGTTGCGACCACTGATTGTTTCTTTGATTGCCAATATATTGAATCTTTATCCATTAATAAGATAAATCTGGATGTGGATTTTCTATCCTATGGGTCACAAGCAAAATCAGAGTCGCTATATGCAACTAGTCCCTGTCCTTTGTATGTTATTTTGAAGCCTTTTAGATTTAAGGATATTTCCAATAAGGAATTCCCATTCTTCAAAATTATCTTTGTTAAGACGTTCTTCAGTTTGTAACTTAATTTCTTGTGACATGTCGGTAGAATAGATTGAGTAATGAGACTCTTAATCTAATATTTTATTTCAATATTTAAAGTTTATTTAATATGAATAATAATATTAATAATATTTGGTAATTACGATTTTTTAAATATTATGAAAAATTCATTCTTATTTATACTAATTGTGGCGTATGTCAAATATAATGAAACATTATTATAATGAATTAATGAATAATTTAATTTACTTAAAATATAATTAAGTTTATTAAAATAACGAGATAAAATATTTAATTTATTTGACACATATTTTTAAATTCATTGTATTTTAATAATAATTAAGTAAATAAATAAAATTTAATGCTGATGTGTTTCAGAATTATGATACATATTAGCATTAATTTTTATTTATTGATAAGATAATTCCTGTCTCTTTTAAAATCTGGTTTAATCTAATGTGGGATTAATTTACTAATATATAGATATATATTATTCCCTATTTTAATTTTTACATAATGGTTATATATTATTCTTTTTATTCTGAGAATTAGATTATAATACATTTTTTTTTTTATGTGGATTATTATGTCAAATAAAAATTAAGAATTAGATACAGAATCTGAATTTATTCAATGTATATATATATATATATATATAAAAAAAAAAAAAAAAAAAAAAATAAATAAATAAATAAATAAATAAATAAATAATTAATTAATTAATTAATTAATTAATTAAATGAATAATAAATGAATAAATGAATAATAAATAAATAAATAAATAAATGATAAATAATAAAAAAATATTTTTATATGTATTATTGTATATTTTATATATCTTTTTTTATAATTAAATTTTTATAAAAAAAATATAAATTTTTTATTAAAATGAAAATAAAATAAAAAAATTAAATAAAAAAAAAAAAAAATAATATTTGTATTTAATTTTATTTATTTTATTATTATTTATTATTTGTTTCATTTTATAACATTTATTATAGAATTTGAAATGTTATTTTTTTTAAGAGACCTTTATTATAAATTATAATAAAAACTATAATATAATAAATAGATAAACAAACAAAAAATAAGAACAAAAACAAAACCAAAAAACAAATTATGAAGATATTAATATAGTAATGTTAAAAGTTATAAAACTCTTAATATTAATATAATTAACATCAAATTTGTGTTAATAAATTATCATATTTCTATAATTGAAACTCAATTTGTATTACAAAAACAAAATTAAAATTCAAAAGACAAAAACCATATATATATATATATATTTATTTATTTTTAAACAAATGAAAACAGATAAAATATTATATATATTAACAAATTAAAAAAAAAAAGAAATATTTAAAACAATTATTATAATAATAAATTTAAACTTAATAAATAAACCAAAAAGCAAAAAAGCAAAAACGAAAAAATAAGTAATAATGATAATTATTATATATATATATTAAATTCAATGAAGAAATATTAATATTTCAGGATTATTTGAAAAATTGTTTTTATATATATAAATATATAATATTTTTTATTTCGAAAAGAAAAAAAAAAAAAAAAAAAAGCAAGAAAAAACAATTATATCTTCATGAGTCATGAGTTAAAATATCAAAATATTAAATTTTATCTGAGGACAAATTTTTTTTAACTCGAAACAAATTTATAAGAAAAATTATATAAATATCAGCACATAGAATATATGTTATTGATAAAATAATGTGTATATATAAAGAAGTAGTTTTTTTTTTTTTTTTCTTTTATTTCAATATTTATCTTCCTATGTATCAGTTTTTCTCGGGAAATGTTAAATTATTTACATGCACTATATATTTATAATCAATAAAATAATATTATTAATATTATATATCTTATATGAATACTGAATTTTCCTAAAATATAAAATAATTTAAAAAAAAAATAAAAAAAAATATAAATATAACTCTAATTTAATAGTAAAACATTTTAAAAAAATAATAATAATAAAAGTAAAAAAAAAAAAAAAAAAAACAAATAAACAGAAAAACAAGATAAAATAAAAATAAAATTAATAAACATATTTTCATTATTATATTAAGTATATCAAATTTAAATATAAAGATTTATAATAAATAAAATAAGGCTATTAAAATTCAATTTGAAAAATTTAAATTAATTATTACTATCATATAGTTATTAATGAATATAATATTGACAAATTATAAATTTTAAATTATATTAATAATAATAATAAAAAAAAAAAAAAAAAAAGAAAAGAAAATCAGAAAAAGTTTAGTAATAATATAGTAATAATAAAGATAAAAATAAAACAATTACTAAACAAATTAATAATTATTAATAAATTTAATTTAATATATTATTAATTTATTTTTAAATGTAATAAAACAATTAATGTAGAATAGTCAAAGCAAAACATTTAAAAAGAAATTGAAAAACAAAATTTATATGTTATAATATATATTTTTTCTATTTTTTAATTCAATAATTTTAATATTTCAATTATTTTATTATATTGTGATTTAAACTTATTAATTAAAAATATAGAATAAATATTTATACCAAATTATTTTAAATTTTATATTAAAATCAAGAAATAAATTATAAATTATTTTGTAATTTAATAAAAATATTGTTCTTTATAAAATAAAATTGGCATTTTTTTTATCTTCATAAATTATAAAATAATATAAAATTAGATATTTTTAATCCATTCATTTTGTCTATCTTTTTTTTTTTTTTTTTATTATTTTATTTTACTTTATTTTATTTTATTTTGTTATAACATTAAATTTTAATAATAAATAATAAATGTTAAAATAATGCCTAAAAATATATCGGATAAAGAATATTCTAATACAACCGGGGCCTCTCCGAAATTAGTTAAAGTACATCATAATAAAGTTCATTCATATTCATATTCCAAAAGAAAAACTCCTTCACAATGTATATTACAGTATTTATTTGCACAATTCGTAAAATCTGCAGAAATAAAAATCAATGAAGCACTTAATCATTCTTTGGTAATAATAATAATAATAATAATAATAATAATAATAATAATAATAATAATAATAATAATAATAATAATAATAATAATAATAATAATAATAATAATAATAATAAAAATAATAATAATAATAATAATAATAATAATAATAATAATAATAATAATAATAATAATAATATATATATATTTATATATAAAGGAGATACCTATTTTAAGTTTTAATTAATTTTCACAATATAAACTATATTTATAGATATTTTTATTAATATGATGTATCTTTGCTTATAAATATTTTATTAAAAAAAAAAAAAAAAAAAGGATAGAGAAATTGATATGGCAGTTGGTGTACGAGAAGGCGACGATCCAACTTTTGATAAATTATTGTATTCGTTGGGTTCTGTATCTAAGCATTGCCCAAAATTAATGATTGATGCAATTATGACATGGAAAAAAGCAAGAAGTGATTCTTCCAACTTAATGAAACTTGGGGAAATACAGTAATTATTAATTAACTTATTATAAAAGTTGCTTTCTAAATTTATTATTTTATTTTTATTTTTATTTTTATTTTTATTTTTATTTTTATTATTATTTTTATTTTTATTTTTATTTTCAAAATTTTAATATTATATTTGTTATATAAATAAAGGTCTGGTTATCCTTACCCTGATATGAAAATTAAAGAAATTATGAAAGAAAGAAGATCTGTATGTTAAATTTAAAATTAATTGATAGTAATAATACATTTATATTTTTTAGTAAATTTTTTTAATATTAATTTTTAATTTTAATATTATAATTATAAATTAATTAAAAATAATGCGTATTATAGTTAATTTCAAATTTTATTTTATGTAGAGTACTAATTGAAATAACCAAGCAATTACAACCAGAACAACTTCCTGAAGAATTAGGTGATAAATTAGAAAATATGGTTTTTAGCCAATTTAGAAATCTTGATCCGTAAATATTTAAATTGAATTTAAAAATACGATTTAAAAGTTTATATCTATTTATCATAAATAATAAATTTTATTTATTAATACATAAATATTATAGTGAAAGTATATCGAGGTCGATAAACAGACAAACTAATGCTGATTTTTTTGCTGAATTAATTGGTGTTATTTCAAATATAAGGCAAATAATATTAATATTATATTATTGTAATAAAAATAATTATTATATTAATATATATATATATTATATTTATAGATTTGCTTCTGTTAGTGATAAGTTTAAAAGTGAATTAACAAAAGCTGTTAATGTAATGAAAGAAAGTAAAGTAGAATTATTAATTCATAGTATGAGGTTTTTAAAATTAAAGGTAATTATTGATATTATTTATTTTAATTTTTTTTTTTTTTTAATTTTTGCTATTTTTTATCAGTAAAAATTTTCATTTGAATTTATATAACTAATAATAATATTATTATAAAGTTATATCCAATGGAAGCTTTAGAAGATACTGCTGAATTTTTGCAAGTATGTTCAAACTTTTTTCAGTCTGCTCACTCAATTAAAGTTAAACATGCTTATGCCGAAGTATTTGTTGAATTGTTAGATCCTATAGCTGCTGTAATTAGAATATATATTTTTAATAATATTAAGTTATATATAAAATTTTTTAAATTGAATTTAATTAGTAAAAATTTCATCCTTTTTTTTTTTTTTTTTTTTTTTTTTTTTTGTTTTTAATTTTACTTTATTTATTTTATTTTAGGTTGCTGATGCAGAAGTTAACTTACCAATGTGGACAAAGTCTATTGATTTAATTTATCCAAAAGCAACAAAAATGATAAATAAACCTAGACATTATCAAGTATATATATATAAATATATAAAATATATGATAAATTGCATCTATATAAATATTATTAGATTTTTTTTTATTATAGGACATAAAATAATCTAATCCTATTAATAATAACATAATATTGTAAAAAGTTTAATAATTAAATTTTATAATTAAAATTTATATTGCTAATAAATTTATATTTAATTAGGTTGCATATCCGTTGGTAACAACTTTATTATGTGTTAGTAGAAAGGATTTCTTTTTAAATAATTGGATACCACAATTAGAATTGTGTTTTCATAAATTTAAAGATAAATCTTTAAAACATGTTGCATTGTCATGTGTAACAAGATTGTTATGGGTTTATTTATACCGTTGTTCAGATTCTTCAACCAGTAATTGCCAAAAAAGACTTGATTCAATATTAAAAGTATTATTTCCTGTGAATAGGAAAATTATTACACCATCCGAAACATCATTAAATCTTTTTGTACAAATTGTATATTTTATAACTGCTAAGCATCTTGATTATGGATTAAATAATGTTATATTAATGCTTTTAAATTGTGAATCCGGTATTACATCATTTTCAGGAGGATCCAGTAGTGTTGAAAAATACTTAAATTTATCAGGAGGTGTCGCAGGTACAATAGGAACATCTTTATCTCAAGTTTACGGTGGTATTTCTAATATGGTTGATGATAATTTCTCCACTACTGGTAGTAATTTAAGTTTTCAAGCTACAACGTCATCTTCAATAATTCCATCAGAAACAGATATTGCTCCTGAAAGAATTATTATTGGTATTCGAGCCTTTTTATTAATATTGTCAGATTTAGAAGAAGTCGTTCTTCAAAATCATTCGTCTAATTCATCATCTTATTTACCAGTATCAAAATCTATGCCAAGTAATTTGACTTTAAGTTCACAAGTTGTTGTTGAAGGTAAAATTAATATACCACCACCACCATTTCCAACGAGTGCTCTTATTAATAAATCCTCTAGAGAAGAAAGAACATCATCTACAGGTGGTTATGAGGAACTTCGCAAAAATCAAAAATTGCTTAATAATGATACCCCACTTGGAAATTTAGGTGCAAAACCAGAATACTCTATTAATAATGTAATTTCTTCAAAAGTTATTACAAGATTTGGTATTTCTGTTAGAGATGCAATTGATAAAGTTAATGAAGTTATTGGTCGTTTGGCATTGTCATTAGAACAATTATGTGGATCTTATTTAATTACTGATGAACGTTTTTATTCTTATAGTATTCCAGTTTTAAATTCAACTAGCAGTAGTACGGTAACGGCAAGACGTCCAGCTTCTTCGGTTAATGGGGAAGGTAGAAATAGTAATGAGGGATTAAATAATACTATCGATTCTCAATCTCAAATTTTACCTGGAAGTACTACTCCAATATCAAATACGACTTCTCATTTTTCTGTTTCAAAGGAACGTCATATGCTTTTCTTATTAACTAGAACCTATTTAAATGCACTTCCTAGATGTACACCGACAGGTGTAGGTTCTACTTGGATGCTAGAAACTATTGTAAAATATGTTTATCATATTGATGAAGGTATACGAATGGCAGCAACAGAAGCTTTAAAAAGAATTGCAAAAATTAAGGATGAAAATGCTAAAAGATGGTGGTTAGATACACCTAAAAAGCATGAAAGTCTTATTAAGAAAATTATGGGATTATTTGAGAGTTCTCTTATTGTGTACTATGAAAGATTTCCTGAAATTCTTGTGAATTCTGTCAATAATTCAAATGAAGGTTATGGTGGTCATGATCTTAATAGTATAAATAAATTATTTGTTGAATTATTGGAAATTTTATTGGAAGATGCAAAAAAAGATAATAGTGATTATACCAATGAAGAATTAGTTAATTTAATTGGAAAAATTGAAGGAAGAGGTCTATTATTATTATCTAGCTGCCTTCCTAATGTTAGAAAACGTGGTATTGAAATTATAAAATTATCTCATCAATTTGAGAATATTCGTAAAGAAAAATTTCATGAAAATGATACAAATAAAAATGAAAATATTAACGTTAATGGTAATATTAATGAGAATATCAATAATAAAAATAATAATTCTAATAAAAGCTCAAGTAATATTAATAAAAATAGGGATATTAAGAGCAATGAAGAAAATAAAGAGGTATTTTTATTTATAATATTAAAAAAAATCTATTTTATTATTTTCATTATTATTATTATTATTATTATTTTTTTTTTTTTTAAATTTTATTTTATTTTATTTTATTTTATTTTATTTTATTTTATTTTATTTTATTTTTATTTTTATTTTTATTTTTATTTTTATTTTTATTTTTATTTTATATTTTTCATTTATATGTTTTATTTAATATAAGTATTATTATTATTTTATTTCATTTTATTTTTAATACAATATTTTAATATCATATTTCTATACTTCTATATAATATATTTTTTATAATACATATTTAATAATTATCATTATATTAGCTTTGTAGTGTTTTAACTTTAATGGAAAATATTGGACCTGAATTAGTGAAAAAACATTATCATGATCCTGTGTTAGCAACGAGTTCTCGTACTGAATTTCATAAATTCCAACAGAGACAAAGACAACAGAGTGTATTGCGTGAACTGGAAAATAAAGATTCATTATTACGTGTAGCTGAGAGTGAGGAACAAAATTATATTGCGATATGGACTCGTTGTTATCCTGATCTTATTAGAAATTGTTTTAATTTTTGTTCACCTCTTACAATTGCTAATTGCTTAGTTAATGCTGGTTCACGTTTTTTCCAATTAATGCCATATATTACTATTTCTTTAGACCAGTATCAAGGAAAAACATCTAATAATACTGTTAAATGGTCTCAGAGTAATAATTGGAATAATATAAGACCAATGGTTTTATTAAATGTAACAAATGAAATGATAGATCAATGGAAATTTTATTTAATATATATGGCTTCTACAATAGAAGTTTGGAATCCATTACGTTGTACAATACCTCAAGTTATGGCTCTAAGAAAACAAACGGAAGATAATGGCAGTAAAAAAATTAATGTTACAAGAGCTGAACAATTATTTAAGCATATTGCTCCACTTTTATCTTGTGAAAAAATTACTATTAGACAATCTGCTGTTCTTGCATTTGGATGTATAAATTCATTATCGTATAAAACCTTATTGGAAATATTACAACCTTACATTAAAAATGTTTTGGATGATGTAAGAACAAAATATCCATTAGATCCAAAAACTTATTCATCAATTCGTCGTAATAGTACAAATACTTATCAAGGTAAAAGATTAGAGCGTCTACGTATGGAATTAGCACACATCTTCTCTTTGATTGCAGATTTTATTACGTATGAGCAATGTAGAAATAATGAGAAAATTATGGATAACGTGAAAACATATATCATTGAAATGATAAAATTTTTATCTGATAATTATATCCAATTTGAATGGGATCATCAAATGCTAAGATACTATTTTTGTGGATTTATCGAAAGATTATATGATAATTTGGTTACTACTATTACTAATTTAAAAACAGCTCAATCTGAAAGTAAAGCTGAGCCAGAAAGATTGCAAATTGAAATTAAAATAAAAAGATTAAGAAGTTTTATGAATTTTGATACCAGATATGAACTTTTCAAGCTTTTTGAAAATTGGTGTGGTTATGGCCAATTAAGTTCATCTACTCGTGATAGAGAAGCTCGAATGATGATGAGTGTTTTATCTCAAGTTAAAGATGGTAGAGAAAAAGGCGCATTAACTACAACAATGGAAGAACAACGCAAAGCCTTAGAAATGGCAGCTCTTAAAGCTATGTCTTGCTTATGTAAGGGTGAAATTATTGATTCACAAACTAATGCAAGTTTTAATTTGAACTCTTTATTCTTTTGGATTGATTCAATATTTTCAAGTCCTGATGAGAAATTTCATGTTATTTCTAAATCATCTTTAAAATCACTTTTAATTTATAATACTGATCAACCATTATTATTAGAAAGTATTATTAGAAAATGTTATACTAGTATTGGAAATACAAATATATCTCAGGGCTATTTCACTGCCATTGTTCAAATTTTCTGTACTATTAATGATTATCCATGCAAATTAAATCAAATGATAACTTTGACACTTTATAAGATAAGTGATCCAGATATTTCCATAAGAAGAAATGCAATGCAATTGTTAAAGGTTTTAGAAAGTAGATTTTTAAATGTCAATTGGGTAGAAGAATTTGAATCTGCAATTGAATTAAGTTCATTACCAATAATTTATAAAAGTGCACAATTAGCTATTTCGTCTCGTCTTGCCAAACTTTTGCCACATTTAACATGTGAAGTAAGTTATAATATTTTTTATTTATCTATTTAATTTAAAGTATTTTTGAATTAAAGATTAAAGGATATTATATTAATTATAAATTATAAATGTTTTTAATATACATACATATGTATTTATATGTATATATATAGATGATTTCAGAAATTACTTATTGTATTGAGCTTGTTTCTTCATTTGAAATGTCAAATTATCCATATAGTGATATAAGAAATATGTTTGATTTCTTATTACCATGGGTAAGAAATATTAACTTAGCTAATGAAAAGGATGAAGAATTATTTAGTAAGAAATATCAAGTTGTTCAAGTTCAACAACGTATTAGTACTAAAAGACATCCAATACTTAGTAATTCTGATGTAATGTTAACCAACTTATTTTATTTAACTATTAAATTTGGAAATGATTATTATTCAGAGATGGAACAAATATGGAGTAATTTGATTGATATGGATGGAAGACCTCAAGATATTCAAAATCCACAAGTTTTTAATGATAATTTAAATAAAAATATATCAATTATTATTGATTTCTTGCTTTCTATTGGTGTTAGAAAGCGTAATCCTGCATTTGTTTTATATTCTAAGAAAATTATTGTATATATAAGTAGAACATATGCTTGTAAGAATTTAATTGACACTTTAATAGGAAATATTACACCAATAACTTTAATTCCAGATATGGGAAATGGTACTAATAGTTCTTCCTCTAATATTAATAGCATAAATGATAATAATAAATCAAGTATAAATATTTTTAATAGTAATGTTGTGATAGAAAATATAAATGAAAAAAATGGAAAAATGCCACTTTTTGTAGCTGATCTTGATAATGTTTTATTAGAAATGCCTAAAAGACCAGCATTTTCTAAAGGTCAACTTGCGGCCATTCTTTTTGTTGATGCCGCTATTGACATTGGAAACATCTTACTTCCAAATTTACCAATATTATTACATGTTATTATTGTTCAATTGGATCATTTCATTACATTAATTTGCGAACAAAGTAGATTATTGTTATTAAATTTAATACAAGGTATTCTTCCTAAATCTGTTCGAACTGAGAAGGTCAATTCAGTAATTTCATTATTAATAGAAAAGGAAGGAAAAAGAATGTGGGCTTATGAAGATGTTTCTGGTAAGAATAGGAACATTTCAAGTGCAAAAGAACTTTCTGTATTTGTAGAAGATTTGATTGAAATATTTTATAATGTTGATCCAAATCTACGACAAACATGGGGTACTCTAGCTATTGAATGGGGCACTTCTTGTCCAGTTAGACATGTGGCATGTAGATCATTTCAAATTTTCCGAACTTTAATGCCAATGCTAAATCAAAAAATTATGGGTAATTTATTTGTTCGTTTATCGTATACACTTGGAGATGTGAAAGAGGAAATTCAAGGGTTTGCATATGAAATTTTAATTACATTAAATGCAATGATTACTTCAATGAGTAGTGAAGAAATATTAGCTTTTCCTCAATTCTTTTGGGCATGTGTAGCTATATTATATGGTCCTCATGAATGGGAATATTTAGAAGGTGTAATAATGCTGGAAAAAATTCTGAATAAAGTTTCATTAGATGATCCCAAAGTTAGCAATATTTTATTAATAAATCTTCCAACAAGATGGAAAGGCCAATTTACTGGCTTACAAGCACTTCTTCTTAGAGGTTTAAATAGTTCTTTAACCGAAAAATATAGTCTTAGTTTAATCAATAAGATTGCATTATTAGAACAAGATGATTTTGCTGATAAAACAAATGGAAGAGTTTTGTTCAGTATTTTAGCAAATATACCAAAATTACTGCAAGCTTTAGAATATTCAACGAAGGATAAAAATAATGTAACTAATTTTAATAACATTAAACTGGAAGGTCAACAATCACATTTAAATTCAGAATTAAATAAAGAAAATATTGATATAGATAAATGTTTAGAGATTGCTGGATCATTAGCAGAATTAGCTGAAATGAAAAATTACACCACTATTGCAAAATTAATGGAATCCTATTCCAAACAGAGATTTAGAGATTTTCAAGATTTCTTACAAAAGTTTATTAATTCAATAAGAGAGATATGGTTTCCAACTTATGAACTTCAGACTTTACAATTATTAATGGGTCTTTTATCAAATAGGAATATAGGTTATCGTCGTATGACATTAAAAGTATTGAAAATACTACTACCATATGTTAATAGTCGTAAACAATATTCAGCTTTAGAAGGTATTGAAGAAGCACTAGTTGCTCCACTTTTAAGTTTATTACGTACAGAATTATGCAATGAAGCTCTAGAAGTTTTAGATGAAGCAATGAAATTTACAGATTGTAAACGTGATGTTATTTGTATTGCTGAAAAACATTCTTTAAAAAATATATCCTCTATTACTAAAAATATTAATAAAGAGGTTGATGATAGCACTGGTTGGAGTGTAAGTGATCCAGTAACAGCTTCAGAGTATATTAAGTATAATATGGCAGGTGTTAGTTTTATTGGTCACAGTAACCAAGAAATATATTCAGTATTTGGTAAGAAACCTAATCAGTCATCATTAGATTCAAATAATGATTTACAAATGTTACAAGCGCAAGAAGGTCAAAATGAAACAGATGAAGTTAATGTTATTAATATATTGGATGATTTAGATGATTTCTTTGATGAATTGTATGAAAATCAAA
The DNA here is from genome assembly GCA_016946835.1 of Neocallimastix lanati (nom. inval.). Classification (NCBI taxonomy): domain Eukaryota; kingdom Fungi; phylum Neocallimastigomycota; class Neocallimastigomycetes; order Neocallimastigales; family Neocallimastigaceae; genus Neocallimastix; species Neocallimastix lanati (nom. inval.). Next base: position 458,797 of record JACVTC010000030.1, on the reverse strand, counting down.
ATTCCGAAGTACAACAAGAAGGTAACATAAATGAATATATTTTTATATATTAAAATCGATAAATGATTTATAAATAGATATTATAAATACAAATCATATATATTAATTTTTTTAATTATTATTTTATTATTATTATATATAAATAATAATAATAATAATAACAATAATAAAAATAATACTAATATTAATACTACTACTACTACTACTACTACTACTACTACTACTAATAATAATAATAATAATAATTTTTTTTTTTTTTTTTTTTTTTTTTTTTTTTTTTTTTTTTAAAAAAAAAATTAGATATATATACAATTCAACCATATCAAGAGAAAGATATATCTTATGAACTATCGAATAATAATATAGTATCATTATCATATACTCCAATTATTAAATTGTTACTTTCATCACCTCAAATTGTAAAAATAAATATTAAACTTTATAAATCATATACGGATAGTAATCAAGCAGCGATAGCTTCATTACTTATATCTGAATTTACCACATTACTTGGAATATCAATAGATCAATTTTATATTTCTGATTACGAGGATAGTCCAACTTTATTTAATGAAAATACAAATATTAATTCTATAATTGTAATTAATTTCCCATCAAATGAAAGGTATAATTTAGCTGAAAATATAAAACATGCAGAAACCATATTAAATATAATTTCAAATATAAATAATCCTCAACTTTATCAAGGTGTATTAACTCCAGTTGTTGATAGATCATATCAACCAAAAGTTATAATTGGTAATCATATTTAAATAATATTTATAGTATTACATAATGAAGCAATTTTGTATTAATATTAATTTAATATATATATATATATATATATATATATTTTTTTTTTTTTTTTTTTTTTTTTTTTTTTTTATTTTATTTTATTTTATTTTATTTTAACAGAGGTTCAGGGTTTTAATATGCCATACAATCCAGGCGATTTAAATGTTAATGAGTTATCATTATTAACAAATAATTATGAAGTATTCCAAGAAATTAATTTAACAAGACATTTAAGTGATGAAATAAAGGAACTAAGAGCAATATTTAGAACTTTTCCTATTAGTTTCCAACTTACTACAGATTTTTATGATGAATTAGTTCAAATATTAAAAAATTATAATGATACTTATGCTAATACAGATGATATGTCTATGTCTGTAGAAAAACTAATAGAAAATATACTGTTAGTTAGAAATCCTACAATGTATCCGTTATATTGGCCACCATTGACTGATATAATAGTTGACAATGCAAAAATTGAAAATATTGCTACTTCTTTCTATCAATTACAACAGGTAATTAATATTATAACATATATTACTTTGAAATATTGTATGAATATATTTTTTCTCCATTTACTTATTAATATGATAATAAATTTAATAATTTATTAGGAAAATAATGAAATAACTGATATATTTTTGCATCATTATTCAAAACAAATGATAAATATTAATGAGCAATTCCAACCATATGTAATTAAACGAAAAGAAGTGCTAAAATTATACCAAGAAAATGATAATTCATTTATAGAAAATATGAAACAATTAGTATTAAAATTAATGGAACTTTTTAAAGTTGTTCTTGAATTCCAAGGATTATTAGAACAATTCCTTCAAATTACAGAGGTAAATAATAATAAATAAACTATAGTAATTGTTAAATAAATTTTAATAAAATTTATTTATTAATGTATGTCTATTCAATATTTAATATAATTTGAAACAACAGGATAGCCGTATTCATCAATTAGCATTAATTATTAATTGTATAGACAATATCAATAACTTAAACAATCAATAAATTTATTATATACTCTTTATATATATATATATATATTATTATTATTATTATTTACAAATTTTAAATTGATTACAAAAGAAAGAGAAAAATTAAAGAAAAAAGATAAAATAATTTTACGATTTTAAATTAAATATAAAAATAAAAATAAAAAAAAAAAAAAAAATAGAAATTGAAATACAAATACAAATACAAATAAAAAAATAAATAAATAAGTAAATTAAAACTATTCTATTAAAAAATAAATAAATAATAATAATAATAATAATTATATATTTAAATTTTAATATGATAAAAAAATGTTTTAATAAATTATTTTATTTTACATTAAGGATTACTTTTATATTTATATTTTAAATGTTATAAATGTAATTAAGAAATATATGAAAAGAAAAGAAAATGATAAATAAATAAATAAATAAATAAATAAATAAATAAATAAATAAATAAATAAATAAATAAATAAATAAATAAATAAATAAATAAATAAATAAATAAATAAATAAATAAATAAATAAATAAATAAATAAATAAATAAATAAATAAATAAATAAATAAATAAATAAATAAATTAATAATTTGATTTATTAATTATATAAATATAAATAATAATTTTAAATACAAATAAAAATTTTTAATACTTTTGTTAATAAATTTCATAACTTCCTCAACAACTATTGAGAATTATCACAATATATAATATTTTATTTAAGTTTATTAGAATCATAAATGTTTTTAGTTGCTATTTAAATATTTAATATCGTAATGATTTATTGTTTAACTATTAATTAAGCTAACTTTAATTTCATTTATTTTATATATAAAAATAAACAATTATTAATAATAACTTTATGTATTAAATTATATTTAAGAAAGAAAATAAAAATATAAATTTACATATGTGAAGTACGCTAAAATTATATAAAATGATATAGTATAATTATGTATATTTATTACAAATTAATTCTTAATTAATATATTAATTATTGTGAATTATGAATTATAACATTTTTTTAATTACTGACTTTAAAAACATGGATGTTATTAACAATTATTTCAAAACAAAATTTTACTTTAAATCCATAGTAACTAATTAAATAATGATTTCTACTTAACCAATATGGATTAATTATTATTAAGATTGAGATAAGATTTAGAAAACCAATTAATAAATGAAAAACTTGGATATCAATGTTAAAATGTTATATTTTAGATTAAAAAATTAGGAATTATATCAAACTATATTATCTATTAATATTTCAATATTACAATAATATTTGAATATAATATTTGATATCAATAATACTAATGGTATATTAGGTAATAAATCAAAATTTAATATTCATAAATTGTAATATAATATATAATTATAAATTAAATTTTTATTAATATAAGACTTAATGATTAATTTCTAATTAATGATTATTATGAATAGAGATAAATATCTAAAAATAATAAAAAAAAAAAAAAAAAAAAAAAAAAAAAAAAAAAAAAAAAAAAAAAGAAAAAATGATAAAAAGGTTAATATTGCCTATTTTTATTTTATTTTATTTTATTTTATTTTATTTTATTTTATTTTTTTTTTTTTTTAGAATTTATTGGAATTATTATTTAATCAAATTTATATTATAGCATTATAATGATCAATTATTCTATTTTATATATTGACTTTTTTTTTTTTTTTTTTTTTTAAAAAAATTTAATAATCAAAAAAAAAAAAAAAAAAAAAAAAAAAAGTAAAGCAAAACATAAAAGAAAAGAAAAAAAAAATTAAAAAATATAATATTATATAATATAATATAAAATAATATAAAATAATATAATAAAATATAAAATATAATTTAATGTTTATATATATATATAAAGATAAAGTTGAATTTGTGTATATTTAAATTTATTTATTTAATTTTTTTTTTTTTTAGTATTAATTTATATGGTAAAATCATAAAATTTGAAATTCTAATAAACTCTATTGATCTTAAATGATTTAAATTCTTTAAATATATAAATAATATAATAAATAATTTTTTTAATTTGTTTATCGTTTATTGTTAATAGTAATGAAATTTTAAGGCATTCGATATAATAAAAATAATAATTAAATAATTAAATGCTATATAAACAAAATATTCAATCTCCATCACTGTTATCATCAAAATCTTCATCTATATCTGATTTATTATTATCATCGTTTTCTTTTTCTTCTTCTTCTTTGTCCCAATCTTTTATAGAAGCATTCATACCATAATTATCACTAAATACATTCCATGTCGGTTCTTTTGATTCTGAATTTTCTTTATTCGATAATTCTTTAGTAGAAGATTTTTGCTTATTTGTTTCTTGTAACATATCCATAAAACTTTTCTTTGCGACTTCAACTGAAATGGAAATATACAAATTTATTAATAAATAAAATTTAATATATTAGAAAAGAGTTTGCTTTAATAAAATAATTATAAAAATATTATGATGATAATAAACCTTTGGGTTTTTTATTTGTTACTAATGTATGAACTTCATTTGATTTTTCCTGCGCTGTTTTAATAGCATTAAATAGTTTTACGACTATTTAAAAAAAAAAAAAAAAAAAAAAAATAAAAATAAATATAAAATAATATAATTTTATAATATTATTTTTTATTTAAATCATCAAAACAAAATTATTTATTAAAATTTAAATTTTAACTGTGAAATTATAACTTACCACCACGTGTTGCTAATTTTCTTAATTTTTTTTCATATTCAAATGTTGTATAATCAGGTATAACTCTATCTTTTTCTTCTAATTTTTTTCTTTCTGCAGTTAATGCTTTTCTAGCTTTATAATCTAATTTTTCATCTTCAATTTTTTGTTCAATTTCTTTAGCTTTAGCTAAAATTGGCTATTTTTTAAATAAATATTATCAATTATTTGATTTATTATAATATATATAATCAATTACTAATTTATTTAGAAATATACCTTTTCGTTTGTTTCTGTATGTAAAATTCTAGACATAACACTAGCTAATGCAATATTTCTACCTTGTGCATCTTTATATATAATAATTATATTTTATTAATAATAAATATATGTTATAATAAATCTTTAATACTTATTATTACATATTAACATGAAAAAAAATTAATCATATAGAAAATGTCAACAATTAATATTTTCATTGAAGTCACACTACTGCCAATTTTAACTTTTATATAGTTGTAATTATACTCATTTGATTTGATTAAAAGAGTAAAATAATTTATATAGATATATCAAATAATATATTTCAAATGTTTAAATAATTAATTATTACTTTAAATTAAATTAAACATAAAATTAATAATTATTAATATCTTAAGATCTCATTGAATTTCAATAAATATATTTTTTAAAAATGAAATTTTTGAAATATGCGCTTAAAAAAATATTCCAAAAAGTTTTGAGAGAAAATAATTAAGTTTAGAATTTCTTTTCTTTTCTTTGAAAAATAATGGAAATTGATTTAAATTATTAATTATTGTTCTGAATTTAAGCAATACAATTAGAATTTTAATAAAATAATTTACAGATACGTTTTAATTAAACATGTATTATTCAATTTTAATATATAAAATTTTGAAATTAAATAATATATTATATATAAAATTATACTTATTTATATTTAAATTTAAAATGTATTAAATTGTCACAGATTCTATTTGATTTTTAAAATCATTATATTTTCCTTAATAATTATATTTTAATTTGAGTTTAAGTTTAAAATTTAATAAGCCTATATATATATATATATATTTTTACTGAAATAATACACTTTTCACATATTAGAATAAATGAATTTCTTGTATATTTTTATTTTCTCGAATAATTTTTAATGACATTTTCAATTTTATTTTTATATTATATTAAAATATTTTTATTTTTATATACCAGTATTTTTTTCGTTTTCGTCATCGTCGCTCATTTCATTGTTTATTTCGTCGTCACTATCATCTGAATCATTATCATCTAATGAAGCCTGATTATCTTTTAATAAATCTTTAACTTCCTCATTTTCAACTTCTAATTCATCCTGAAACTTTCTTTTCATCTTTATTATAAATATCTCCCTTTAAAAAGAAAGGATATTAACATATATTTTCTATTTGTAAAAGTGGAATTATATTAAATTTTAGTTCTATATACAAAATGAAACTAATTCAATTATACAAATACAGATAATTTAAAAAAAAAAAAATTTAAATTTAAAATTAAAAAAAAAAATATATATATATATATAAATATATTTAACATTTTTAAGAATATGATTGGATGAATAATTTGGCTACTCTTATAATTTGATTTTTTATATTTAATATTTATTTATATTTTTTAAAAAAAAGAATATATAATATTAAATTTTTAATTACAGCTAAAATAAATAATTCTTTTAAAGAAATAAAAGCAATAATAAATTAAAATGAAAAACTATAATATACAAATATTTTTAAGAATTTATTGCTAATTATTAATATTTTAATTATTATATTTTTTAATTTCAGCTAAAATAATTCATTTTAAGTGATAAAAGCAATAATAAGTTATAATGAAAAATTATGATTTATAATATTTTTAATTTTAAAGAATTTATTGTTAATTATTAATTTTTTTAATTATTTATTATAATTTTATATTTAATTTTTTTTTTTTTATATTTAATTTTTTTTTATGTTTAATTTTTTTTTTATATTTAATTTTTTTTTATATTTAATTTATTTATATTTAATTTATTCACTTATTTATATTTAATTTATTCACTTATTTATCAATTATCAATTCATTTAATATTTAATATAAATTATAAAATAAAGTTTAAATAAAAATAATATAGTATATATATAATTAATATATAAATGAAAAAATATATAATTTAGATTATTTATATAAAAATAAATTAAATATTAATATATATATGATTTAATATTTTTTTCTTTTATTTTTTTTTTTTTCTTTTTTTTCTATAATAATTCTATAGCTTATTATTATTTCAATTTTTAAAGAACAAATAATAAAATATAAGAAAATGTGCAAACATATTCTTAATGCTCAAGTTAGTATAAGGTAAATATATATACTTAGAAACTTTATATTATTAAAAATACTCTTTTTTTTTTTTTTTTTTTTTTTTTTTTTTTTTTTTTTTTTTTTTTTTTTAGAGAAAATATGTGTTGAAATTTTAAAATAAATAAAAAGTATTATTAGAAAAAAGTTTTTTTTTTTATAATTAAACATTTTAACTTTTCACATTATATTAATATACATATTACTAATAATTATTATGAAAAAACAAAATTTTAATATAATATAACAAAGAGCTCCATGTTGTAAAAAATGGTTTGATTGTGCTGAATGTCACAATGAAAAAGAAAATCATCCACTTAGAAAAACTAATGAAATGGTTTTCGCTTGTAAGAAATGTAAAAAATGTTTCAGAAAAGATATGACGTGAGTAATATATTTGAATAGTAATTTTTCTTGTCAAATTTGAAATTTGAAATTTATTTTTTATTTTAATTTTTATTTTAATTTTTATTTTTTTTTTTCAATGTTTTCTTAAATATATGTATTTATAAAATCAATCTTATTAAATACTTATCTCCATATAAAAAAAAAAAAATTAATATTAATCTTTACATAAAGTGTCTATGAAGAAGCTGATGAATATTGTCCACATTGTGATAATCATTATGTTATTGAAGCCAAGACTCCACAAATGGCAATTGGTGTTGAAGGAGATGATGCAAGAATGGATAACAGGTTTTTTTCTATTAATTTTATAAATTTTATAAATAAATTAAATATTTTTACTTTATAATTTATTAAAATTAATTTTTTTTCATGTTAATATAATATTACATAACAATATCTTTAAAATTAACTTTTTACTAAACTTTATATATCATATAAATAAATTCGAATATAACAGATTATTAAAGGATGAAAGAATGAAAATGATAAATAGTCTCGAGCAAGAATTGGATTTATTAACAGAAAGATTAGGCTAAATTATTCAGATACTTTCAAAGTTTAAAATATTCCAAAAAAAAAAAAAAGGAATTGCAAAAATCCACAAAAAATAAAATAAAAATAAAATAATATTTTACAATACAAAGAATATGAAACAAAGACAAAGAAAAAATGAAAATAAAAAATTTTTTTCTTTTATTTATATTTATATATTTTATTATAATAATCTACTAAATTAATTTAATAAAATGTGAAGAAAAAAAAATAATATCAACTATACATTTTTATATAATAAATTTTGTATTATAAAAACAAAACAAAACAAAACACAACACAATACAATACAATAAAATAAAGTAAAATAAAATAAAATTTTATTTTTCCATTAATATTTATTATATATATATATATATAATTGTTATTATTATTTATATGATTTTTATGACTATAATTATATAAATAATATATTTTAAATATTTTTTTTTTTTTTTTTAAAATATTTATATTTATTTATTTATTTATTTATTTATTTATTTGCTTTTATCCTATATTTATTTATATATTTATTTAATTTTTTTTTCTTGGTAAAGGAAACATATTTTACAACAATTTAAAATAAAATTTTACATGAATGAGATGTTGTTAGAATAAATGAGAATTGTAGCACATATGAATAGGGCTTTTTTTTTTTTTTTTATTTATTTATAATAAATGTAAAAAATTTATGTTTGTTATATGTACTTTATCTATATTATAAAATATGTTAATACTATGCTAATGTTTTAAACATATCTTACAAGTATGTATTTTGAAAATACATATGCATATATTTGATAATATTTGTACTATGACAAAATTTAAATATATGAACATATATATTATATAGGTCTCATATATTTATACATTAAAATAATATAAATAATAACATTTATATAAATATATTTTTATAAATATATCAATATATATAACTCATAAATAACATAACATTCATTTGATATATTAACAACATAGTATTTTTAACCATATTTAGCATTATAAAACATAGCATATATCAACATATATATATATATATCTTTATTTCCTTTAAATAGTGTGGTAAAAAAATTTTAAATACTGATAGTTATAATAAAAGTTATGGTTTGATTATTAGTTCTTATTAAAAAAGTTTTTTTTTTTTTTTTTTTTTTTTTTTTTTTTTTTTTTTTTTATTTTTAAAAAAATTATAATATGAATTAAGAGACGTTTTTATCTCTATAAATTTGAAACCAAATTAGAATAATATGTATTTGTATTAATAATAGTATAATCTACTCTAACTTGGCACATGTCACTTATTACTTTTAATAATGAAATAATAAAAATTTTGTATTAATATTTATGACTGATAATATATGAATGAATAATTAAAAAGATAAGGGATTTAGGAATTAGACTAATGAAGAAAACTTATTTATTGCTTTTTTTACAGAAATACTTGTTAGAAATAATAGAGTTTCACTACCATTTCTCCTATAATTAATATTTGGTAAATATTAAAAATAAAATAAAATAGTAGAATATTAAATATAAAGTACAGATTGAATAAAATAAAATAAAATAAAATAAAATAAAATAAAATAAAATAAAATAAAATAAAATAAAATAAAATAAAATAAAATAAAATAAAATAAAATAAAATAAAATAAAATAAAATAAAATAAAATAAAATAAAATAAAATAAAATAAAATAAAATAAAATAAAATAAAATAAAATAAAATAAAATAAAATAAAATAAAATAAAATAAAATAAAATAAAATAAAATAAAATAAAATAAAATAAAATAAAATAAAATAAAATAAAATAAAATAAAATAAAATAAAATAAAATAAAATAAAATAAAATAAAATAAAATAAAATAAAATAAAATAAAATAAAATAAAATAAAATAAAATAAAATAAAATAAAATAAAATAAAATAAAATAAAATAAAATAAAATAAAATAAAATAAAATAAAATAAAATAAATATTGAATTATAATAAAAATACAAGTATTAATAAAAAAAAAATAAAATAAAATAAAATAAAATAAAATAAAATAAAATAAAATAAAATAAAATAAAATAAAATAAAATAAAATAAAATAAAATAAAATAAAATAAAATAAAATAAAATAAAATAAAATAAAATAAAATAAAATAAAATAAAATATAATAAAATAAAATAAAATAAAATAAAATAAAATAAAATAAAATAAAATAAAATAAAATAAAATAAAATAAAATAAAATAAAATAGTAGAATATTAAATATAAAGTACAGATAAAATAAAATAAAATAAAATAAAATAAAATAAAATAAAATAAAATAAAATAAAATAAAATAAAATAAAATAAAATAAAATAAAATAAAATAAAATAAAATAAAATAAAATAAAATAAAATAAAATAAAATAAAATAAAATAAAATAAAATAAAATAAAATAAAATAAAATAAAATAAAATAAAATAAAATAAAATAAAATAAAATAAAATAAAATAAAATAAAATAAAATAAAATAAAATAAAATAAAATAAAATAAAATAAAATAAAATAAAATAAAATAAAATAAAATAAAATAAAATAAAATAAAATAAAATAAAATAAAATAAAATAAAATAAAATAAAATAAAATAAAATAAAATAAAATAAAATAAAATAAATATTTGAATTATAATAAAAATACAAGTATTAATAAAAAAAAAATAAAATAAAATAAATATGAAATAAAATAAAATAAAATAAATTTTGAATTATAATAAAAAATACAAGTATTAATAAAAATAAAATAAAATAGAATAAATATGAAATAAAATAAAATAAAATAAATTTTGAATTATAATAAAAAATATAAGTATTAATAAAAATAAAATAAAATAAAATAAATATATGTATTATAATAAATTGCAAGTATCAATAGAAATAAAATAAAATAAAATAAAACATGTAGTGAAGTATAATAAAATAGTAAAGTATTTGAGTTCAAGGAGTTTTGAGGACGAAAGAATCTAACTTTTCCCATTCAACAATGATAACTCCATGTGGATAAAAATTATTTAAATCTATATCAGTATTTCTTTTTTTTTCTTACAATACAAAAAATATGAAATAAAGTCAAAAATAATAGATAATAAAAAAAAATTTTTTTTCTTTTATTTAAATTCAAGTCTGTTATAAAAAATTTTGTAGATAATTTTATTTTGTTTCTTCATATTTATTAAATAAATTTTAACAAATTATTCAGATTATAATATATAATAAATTATATATATATAAAATGTAATAAAAAGAAATAAAATTTGAAGAATAAAATAAATCTTTAAATATTTTTTTTTATAAATTAAATACTTGTATATTTAATCTATTATTATTAATATTATTATATTTATTTTTTTTATGATTTTTATGACAATATTAACATATATAAATAACATATTTTATAAAACCTATTTTTAAATACTTTTTTTTTTTTTTATTTTTTTGGAAAGGATAAAGAGAATTTTAATTTTAAACTATTTATTATGTTTTTTCTAAGTAAAATAAACTATATTTCATTTTTTATTTTATTTTATAATTTTATCATTTAAATACATTTTTTTAATTAATAATTTTTATCTTTGTAATTGGATTGAATTAATTTAAATTTCCTTTGTAATTCAGGATCATCAAAAATTTTATTATTTAGCTATATATATATATATAATATAATATTAATAAATATTTAAAATAGAATATATCAATATTATATATATAATAATGTTATATTATAATTACTCATAATACTTACAAGTTCAGTATTATTTATTGGTGTTCTGAATCTATTAGCTTGATTATTAAAAATATTGTTTTTATATGGATTATTTCCAATACATACTGACTTTAAATACCATTTATTTAATTGGTATCTATGATTAGATTCCGAAGTATAGAACCCATTTTTGATATAATAAGGTAAATCAAATTCAGAAATTTCTGATATAAGTGATTATTTATAAATAGATAAATAAATAATAAATAAAAAATGTTTTAATTTAAAAGATTTTAAATACAAATATTTATAAATTTTTACCTTCAGTATTATTATTATTATCAGATGTAATTTTAACATTATTAATATTTTCATCAATATAATTCTTTTCATTATTATTAACCATAATGTTACTTGGTTCATTATATAAAATATTATCATTTACATTATTATTGTTACTATAATAGCTATTATAGTAATTTCCATTGTTATTTAATATCTTATAAATAATAATAAAATAATTATAATAGTTATAATAATAAAAAAAAATTATTAAAATTAATATTTAAATTATATATACATTTGTATAAATATATATAATTATTTACAATCATTTATTTATTAAACTGAAAGATAAAAAGATAAAGTAAATAAATGATTATAAAAAAAAAAAAGGCTTACATGATTTCTTTTTCTTGAAATTGGACTATAATTATGAATTGTACTATATGCACTTGTACTACTAGTATCATTGGTGAAAAAACTATTATTTGTATAACTTGAATTGATGTAATTACTACTATTATTAATAGTATTTTCATGGTCATTACTCAAATAATTATTAATAATATTATATGGTGAAATATTTGAAAATTTCATATCTTTTGATGGTCTAGTATTTTTAGATTTAATGGAATATTTAGTAGAATTGGTATTTTTATCTTGATATCTTGGAGAAGAATTAATCATTTTCTTTAAAGGAGAATCCACATGACGATAACCTGTAAATTGATGGAAAAGATGTAAACTTTCATTAGGAGATATTTCATTATTAAGATTGGAATAAAGTTCGTTATTATTTACTATTGATTTTTTCTTACTTAAGTTTCTACGTTGTTTTAAAAAATCATAAAGTCTAATTTGATATCGCATTAAATCTTTATTTGTTATAGAATTATCATTAAGATCAAATAGTGAGGAAAGATTATATTGCTTTTTTTCTTGCTTTTCATTATGATTAGCTATTTCAGGTAGAGTTTTTATACTTTTAGATTTGATATGATTATGAAGATTAAACCTTGGAATATGACTTATTTTCACAATTTCTTTTTGACTTTCTTTCAATAGAGATTTTGAGCTTTTATTTAATTTTTTATAAATAGAACCAGCTAAATGACGATTATGAATGGTGTTTTTAATTCTGTTCGTATTGTTAGTATTATTGAAATTGAAATATCCCGATTTTTTGTTATTATTTGTAAAGCTTAAATGAGAAAAGTCACCAGAAATTTGCTGAGAAGTCTCTTTAGGTATATGGTAGGACTCCTTTGAAATAATATTTTGTGCCATATTAATAATAGCAGAATTATTTATAAACTCTGATGAGGAATAATTTGTGTCAGAGCCCATAATGTCACTGATGCTATTTGGATGTTTAAGAATATCATTTACATGGCTAGTAGTAGCGGAACTATTCAATTGATCATAATTTTTTAAATATACATTACAATTATTCATACTATTCTTGGAGTTTACTTCAATTGAACTTCCATTTTCAATACTAAAACAATTTTTACTGTTGTTATTCACACTATTATTAATATTGATTTTAGCTTTTAGAGGAGTACATGATTTATTTGAAATATTCCCATCATCAATAGTTTTATTACGTATGTAGGAATTTTTATTTATGGTAGTATTTGTATAAGAAGGATTTAATTTTGATGGAATTTTCTTCTTAAGTTTTCTATTAAAATTTATATTGGCATTTGGTTTATTAGTATTACTCCTATTATAGTTGGTTATAATATTAACCACTGTATCATTATCCTTAATATCCAATTCATCCAAATCATTTTCAATTTCACTACCTTCTATTGAGTTTGAATTTATGAAATTACTCATCATATTTCTGACACTATCATTGAGATGAAGAGCTTTAAGATTTTTATTTACTGTTTCTGTATCAGAATCGTTAGGTTCATTATATGAATCGAAAAAACTATTGTAGCTAAAATTGCTGACATTATCTTTAGTATCTTTTAAGAAAACTTTCTTTTTTGGAGACAGCGGTGTATTATTAATATTAAATGTATTTTTTGATAAAATTGGTGTTCTTAAATCATCTTGAGCAATTTTCTTTATATCATTTTCATATATATTTTCATTTTCATTCTTATTGATAATTATTTTGGTATTCTTGGAAGCATTATTCTTAGAGCTATTTTTATCATCTGTAAGCATTGGACTATGAGCTTTCCTAAATGCATTTACTCTTTTAATGGTATTCTTTGATTTATTAGAATTTTTATTACTTTTTACTTTATTCTTTTTAGTTTTATTATTATTTTCTTTAGTATTTCTATTATTATCATTATTGTTATCGTTGTCGTTATTGTTGTTGTTATTGCTATTATTATTATTATTATTATTGCTATTGAAGTTTCCATTACCGTCATTGCTGTTAAAGTTATAATTATTATCTTCATTTCTTTCATTATTATTATTATTTCTGTTATTACTCTGATAGTTATTATTGCTATTTCTATTATTAGCATTATTTGATTTTCCACTTTCAGTACCATAAGTAATTATTTTTGAACTTAGTTTTTCATTTACAGAGGGGGATAAATTATCAAAAAATCCTTTGTTGTTTAATGATGTTAAACGATGACTATGGTCTTCTTGACTACTTATAGAAAATGAATTTTTCAAAATCTTATGAACCTCTTCTTTATTGTAGCGAGGCCCGTTAAGAGTTTTTAAACATGGTGATTTACTAAATTTTTTACTTAATAGGTCATCTAATATATTTCCTTCATCATCACCAAAGAAAGAAGATGAAGTGGCTGATTTGAAAGTGAATGATGAAAATTTTCTTTCTAATTGATAGGGATACTCTATATTTTCGACTTTTTCAGCATTATAATCATTGATAAATGATAAACTAGGACCAGAACTAATAATGGTGCTATTAGAATCATTAATATTATAATTATTACTATGATTATTTGATATTTTTCTCTTTGATTTATATTTAGTAGATATATCATGATTGATTGTATATTTCGATGTATTATTATTATTATTATTATCCTCATCAATACCACTATTATTAAAAGAATTAAGATTATTATTATTATTATTATTATTATTATTATTATTATTATTATTATTATTATTATTATTATTATTATTATTATTATTATTATTATTATTATTATTATTAGTATCCTCATCAATACCACTATTATTAAAAGAATTAATATTATTATTATTATTATTATTATTATTATTATTATTATTAGTATCCTCAATACCACTATTATTAAAAGAATTAATATTAATATTATTATTATTATTATTATTGATATCGTTAATGTTTTTGATGATTCTATCCATAATAGAAAGATCTGATTTCTTCATTTTTTTATTTTCTTCTTCTAATCTAATAGAATTATTAAGAGAATCTAATAATAGTGATTTAGATTTCCTTAGATTTTGATTCTTTCTATCAAAAGAATCAGATACATTTTTAAACAATTCACTATTACAAACTTCATTATAAAGTTCATTGATATTATTTTCATTATTGCTTATATTTTCATCATTATTTGTAATACTATCAGCATCATTATAATTATTATTACTATTTGTAATCAATGAATTTGAAAAATTTAATAAAGAATTTGACTTTAATCTTGTACTACTTTCATTGGAGGATAAATTTAATTTTTCATTTCTATTTTCGAATTTTTTATCAGAATCTTTGTTATCATTATTACTATCACGATTATGATTATTTTCAATATTATCTTCAATATAATGAAAACTACTTTGACTTCCTGGATTTTTACAAATATTGACAGTTTCATCATAAACAGAAGAAGAAAGAGAGGAAGAAGAAACATTCATTTTATTAAGACAAACTTTAATTTTTTGATCTGGATCTTCTTTAAATGAAGATATTAATTCTAATTCTTCTTTCATCATTCTTTCATCTGAGTTATAATAAAAAGATTTTTTATTTTGACTTCTAATTTCATCCTTTTGATTATTTATATTATTTTTTTGGTTGATGCTACTATTACTACTATTATTGGAAGAAGTATTGATATTAAAATTATTATTGTCATTATTATTGAATAATTTTATGGAAGTGGCTGCATCAATAGCTGAGGTTATATCTATTCGATTAGAAAATTGTTCATTATTTAATGGATCATAAATTCCATAACCATGTGAACTGAGAACCTTAAGTATTTCTTGTAAATTTATGTCTTTAGTTTTAATGCTACTTAATTCTTTATTAGGAATAAATTGTTGAGATGAATAAGATTTTTCAATATTTCTATTTTCATTTTCTTCTTCCTCTCTTGAAATGGTTGAATAAATATTAACAGTCTCTGTATTATCTGAGGAATCTATATTTTCGATAGATGACGCATTTTTTCTTGAGCTATTTAAAAGAAATGAAGTATCTGAAACAGAAGAATAAGAATTAAGATATGGTTTTATAATTGATATTCTATTTTTATCAAGATAAGAGTTTACTTGATTTTGACTTTGTGATTGATTTTGATTTATATTCACATTTTGATTTTGACTTATATTTGTATTTTGATTTTGAATTTGATTTTGATTACTATGGTGAGAAACTAAACTTAAATTTGAATTAAATTGGTCTAATTTTTCTTGACTGTAATTATATGAGTTATAACTATTATTGTTATTGTAATCATTGATAATATTTGAGACTGATATCTCGGAACCATCTAATGAACTTTGATAGTAATCAACAATTTTACTAATATTATATTCGGAATTTTCAATTATTTCACTAGAAACATCATCATTGTTGTTATCATCGTTATCATTATAATTGTCTTTATTTATGATTAATATATTAATAATAATATTATTATAATATATTTATTTTAATAATAATAGAAAAGCAGTATTCAATATTTGATATAATCATTTTTATAATTATAAAATTGTTTATAATATTATTTATATTTATGTATTTATAAAAAAAGTAAAATATATATATTAATTTAATAACTTGTTATTAAATAATAGTTTAATTTATTTTATTAGTCTTTATTAATTTTTTTAAGTTTTGTTACAATTTTAATATTTTTTTTTATTATTATTATTACTTATTTACTATATTTATATAATTACCATTATTTGATGAAGCTTTAACAATATTATTACTTTGATGTTGATGATGAGATTGATATTGATCATTATTTAAATTGAAATCTAATGATCTCAATAACAAATTTGGATTTTGTTCCATTAAAATCTGATGTTGTTCTTGTGGTGGTGATAATATAGTATTATCATTAATATAATCATTGTTTATTTGTCGTTGAGTACTAATATATTGAGAATTTTCCTTATGTTCTTGTTCATGTTCTTCTTCTTCTTCTTCATCTTTACAACAAGATTGATAGTATTGTAAATATTCTTGTGAGGTATCACTACTGCTCTCATTATCATTATTATAAATGGATGTACTATTACTATGATTACACTCTTCATTAATATTATTACTATTATTATTATAATTAATAGAAATTAAATTTAATTGACTATAATCATTTGTTGATAATAAAGGATTTAAAGTTTTTTCTGTTACTTCATTTTCAGATAGAATTATTTTATTATTTTTCAGATTGCTATTACTCATTTTCATAGAAAGATTATTATCTACAGTAGATTTTCCTTCATTAATAGTATTGAATGGATTCAAATTATTTGAATTATTATTTATTTGGATATCTTTGTGGAGTGAAGTTTCAATTTGAACATAATTTACTGGTATTAAAGGTATAGAAGATTGAGGTTGTTGACTACTTGGTACAAAGAAACAAGAATTAAGATTTTTATTTCTTTTTGTAGGAGAATTTGGAGTTCTTTTCATAATAGGGCTACTGTTATTAATACTGTTATTGTTGTTTGGATTAATGATGATGTCATTGTTGTTATAATTATTAATATTACAGTTTCGTCGAATTGGACTACCAGGATTGGAATTTATCATATTATGTATTGGACTTTCATAGTTATTGTTAATGTTATAACTTAAAAGATTATTAGGACAGCTATTATTATTATTATTATTATTATTATTATTATTATTATTATTATTATTATTATTATTATTATTATTATTATTATTATTATTATTATTATTATTATTATTATTATTATTATTATTATTATTATTATTATTATTATTATTATTATTATTATTATTATTATTATTATTATTATTATTATTATTATTATTATTATTATTATTATTATTATTATTATTATTATTATTATTATTATTATTATTATTATTATTATTATTATTATTATTATTATTATTATTATTATTATTGATTTTGCTTTTATCATTTGGACTTTGAAAGCCTATGCGTTCCAAATTTTTAGATAAAATTTGTCTTCTCGGAGAATTCAATATGTTTATATTTGAATTTAGAGAAAATTTTTTATAAGATTTTTGACTCCGTCTTGGTGATGCTACTCTACTATTATCATGATGATAGTTAAAATTAATATTACTAATGTTGCTATTATTATTATTATTATTATTATTATTATTATTATTATTATTATTATTATTATTATTATTATTATTATTATTATTGTTGTTGTTGTTGTTGTTGTTGTTGTTGTTGTTGTTGTTATTTTTATTATTATTATTATTATTATTATTATTATTATTATTATTATTATTATTATTATTATTATTGTAATAGACAATATCATTACTTCCAGTATTATTTAAATCAATAATATTGTTATTAATAGTAGATGTAATCTCATAATTAGTTCTATTGCTATTAATTTCCTCATTAAGTAGTTTATCATTAAGAACAGAAAGAGTATTTGATGGTGGATGCGATTCACTAATACTACTATATTTATTACTACTAATATTATCATTATTATTATTATTATTATTATTATATTTATTAATATTAATATTAATGCTTATATCATTATTATTATTATCATTATTACTACTATTACTATTATTATTATTAATATTATTATCAATATTATTAATATTATTAAAAATATTATTACTATTATTGATATTATTAATATTATTATTCTTGTTGTTATTATTATTATTATCATAATTATAATTATTTACAATACTGCTACTACTACTACTGTTATTATTGTTTATTTTATATATATTATTATTATTATTAGTAATATTATTAATAGTATTAGTGTTATTTCTTATTGAATTCACGGTATTAAGAGGACTACTATTATTGTAAGGTATATTTTCATAATATGAAATAGCCTCACTTTTTTCTGTTGGTTCAGGTTCTGTATAATTTTGTTGTACATAGTTTAGAATAATGGAATTATTGTTTATATTTGTATTATTCTGATTAATAAGATGATTTACGTTATTATTTGTTGCTATATTATTTATATTGCTTGTAAAATGGTGTGATTGAGGTGGTTGTCGTTTATTCATTGAATTGTTTGGTGATAGATTTTGATATTGATTTTGATATGGAATATGATTTTGAATTTGACTTTGAATTTGATTTGAATTAAAGAATTTTTCTTTTAATATTTGTTGTTGCTGCTGTTCTTGTTGTTGAAGAAGTCTAGAATTTGGACTTGATACTAATGGGTATTTATTTGGACTCGAAAAATTAGTATGGAAAGGAGGTAACGTTTTTGGAGTCATTGTTACAGAAGAAATTAAATTAGGATTAGGATTAGAATTATTGTCAAATTCTGTTTCCGTATCATAAATATAATTTATTAAATTTGATTCTTGGTAAATAGTATTTTGATTTTGACGAGGGGATGATATTGAGTGACGAAGATTTGGAGAAGTAAACATATTATTATTATTATTATTATTATTATTATTATTATTATTATTATTATTATTATTATTATTATTATTATTATTATTATCATTATTATTATTATTATTATTATTATTATTATTATAATTATTATTATTATTATTGATATTATTATCATCATCATCATCATTATTATTATTATTATTATTATTATTATTATTATTATTATTATTATTATTATTATTATTATTATTATTATTATTATTTAATGAAAAAGATGATGGAATAGGTGAATAATGTTGTTCTGGAGGAGGAAGATGAGAAGGTACTTGTTGAGAATTTTGTAATAATGAAGTATTAGAAACATATGAATTTGATGATAAAGAAGAGGAAGGTATATCTCTAATGAAACGAATAGGGCTATTTTTTATTTCATTTTGACCATATTGCTGTAATAGATGAGATGGAGATAAGGATTGAGAATGATAAATAGAACGGTGTTGACGTTGAGGTGAAAGTTGTTGTTTTGATAATAATTGCTGCTTTTGTATAAATGCTTGATGTTGAGGGGACATTCGATAAAATGAAGAAGGTAATTGGCGTTTTCGTGAAGGAGAAGAAAAAGTAGGGGATGCTAAATTATTTTGATTTTGATAATGATATTGATTATGTATTTGAATAGGAGTATGAGGATATGTTTGATTAATAAGTTGACGAGGAGGAGAGGATGGTTGAAAAGTTGTATTATTACTATTATTTTCAATAGAAGTATTAACATTTGTATTGGAATTAATATTTATATCATTTGATTTAGGAATAGAATTTATTTTAATTGATTTATCGTAAAGTCCATAAGTTATTTCACTATTATTAAAGAGATGTTTAGGTTGAGATTGAAATCGAGGTGTATTATTATTAAAATTGGGAGGATAGTTAGTATTATTAAAATTATTATTATTATTATCTCTATTAATATTTAAAGAATCATAAATCCCGGAGTTAGCTAAATTGTATTTATTTTGATTATTTTTATATATATAAGACTCTTCATAATCATCGTTCATTTCTATAACATTATTAGTATTATCGAGGTAGCCATAACTGGGATTAGCATAATTATTATAGGTATCACTTTCCATTTTTTTTAATTTTATTTTATTATTATAAGTAATTAATTTATTATTTTTTTGTTAATATATCTATTTTTTTCTTTTTGTATTGCATTAAATGTTTTATTTAAAAAAAAAATTCTTTTTATTTTTGTATTAATAAATGTAATAAATGTTTTATAATAATTTTTTTTTTTTTTGTATTTAAATGTTTTTATAAATTTATTATTATTATTATAATTTATTCTTAATGATATAATTTTATTTATTTATCTGATTTAAATAATATTTTAAAAAAAAATATCCTAATATCTTTATTTTTTTATTTTCTTTTTTTTATTTAAAAATATAATTTTCCTCTCTTTCTTTTTTTTTTTTTTTTTATCGTTTTTTTTTTTTTTTTTTTTTGTTTGTTTGTTTGTTTGTTCGTTGTTGTAAAATTATTTGATTATAAAATATTAAATATATAATGATTAATAAATAAATAAATAAATTATTTTATTTTATTTATTTTTCATGTATTTTACATAATTTTTTTTTAATTCTTCTTCTTTATTTCAAGAAAATAATACTAATAAAAAAAAAAAAAAAAAAAAAAAAAAAAAAGTATTAATATTTATATATATATTTTATTATTTTATTATTTATTAACTTTTTTTTTTTTCCCGTATAAAATATAAAAATTAAAATTTAAACATTAAATAAAAAAAGGTTATTTATAATTAAATTAGGTTTTTTTTTATTTTTTTTTTTTTTTTTTTTTTTTATTATTAAGTTGCAAAATATTGAAATAATATATTTTTTTTTAATAAATATTGAATTTTTATGTTTTTAAAAATTTATAACCATTAAAAAGACATATATATTATAAAAGAAATAGTAAAATAATTATAATTATTAAAAAGCTATATTAAAAATTAAAATTAATTATTTGAAATGATATATAAAAAATCAACTTTTTTTTTTATTATTTTTATTTTAATTATGTTTTATTTGATTTTAAGTTCATCATAATTTTATTATAATTAATATTTAATTAAAATATATATATGTATATTTAATCGAAAATATGGATCATACATGCTTTTTTTTTTTTTTTTTTTTTTTCCTTTAATTATTAATTATTAATAATTAAAGCCAACCTATATAATATACAAGAAAAATATATATATATATTGATAATATATAGGTTTTAATATCAATTAATATGAATAATATTAAAAATAAAATGATAAGAAAAAAATAATAATAATACTAAATAAAAGTTTATCTTTTAATAATACGAAGTAATACTCTCTTTTCTATAATACAATAACATAAATGAAAAAACATATATATTAATTTATTTAATATAAATAAAATGCAATCAATTTATTTTTATTTTTTTATTAATAAATATACTTCAAGTACATATATAATTATTAAAAAATAAAATTATATAATAATTAAATAAAGTTTTTATAAATAGTAAATAAATTAATAAAATTCACCATAACAAAAATTTAAATATATGAAAATTTTTCTATCGAAAATATTATTATTAATGTATAACAAATAATTAAAAGGAATAAAATTTAATAATAAATATGTATGTTATTATCTATAAATACTATTTATCTTTTTTTATTATTTTAATATAAATTTAAAATAAATATTTCAAAATTTGGTTTAAAGGTCAAATTATACATAAATATATATATATAAATATAATAATATTAATATAAATAATTCAATATTAAAAGTCAAAAAATGATTAATATATAGATGTAGTATTATTATTTAATAATAATATTATTATTAATAGTATTATAATCATTAATATTTATATTAATAATAATAATAAAATTTAAAGAAAAAAAAATTAATAATAGAATTTAATACTTTTTTTTTTTTCAAAGAAAAAATAACATATTTATATTAATAATAATAAATAAATAAATAATCATAATTTTTATTCAATAAAATTTTAATTTTAGGATTATATTAATATATATAATTCAAAATTTACATTAGTTTTAAATTTATTTATGAAATTAATATAAATTTGAAAGGAATTGAACTTTTGTAATTTCATATTTAATTTTATGTTTTGCTATCGATAATGCATCAAATTCTTTTTCAAGATGATTATGTAAACTTTCATATTTTTAAAATTTCCTTCTTATCATTTAAAATAATATAAGATTTACATCTTTATAAAGCTTTATGTTCAATGCATCTATATACTTTAGAATTATCTTCTTTTATATATATATATAAAATAAATTTTATATTTTTGTTAATAATAATTTTTTTTTTTCCTAGGTACTTTCTTAATATTTATATTTTTTTTCTATTTATAATAAAATATTTTAATTAAATATTTAATTAAGTATATTTAATTATATAAATGCTTTAAAAATTTTTAAATAAATATTTTAATTTATAATTTTTTAAAAAAATAAAATATTTTCTTTATTATTGTTAATTTTAATTATTTAGTTTATATTAGTATTTTTAAAAATTTTACATCCATCACACTCAAAGATGTTTAACATTAATTTTATATATATATTTGCATTAATTATTTTTTTTTTTTTTGTATTTTTCTTATCCCTTCTTAGTTAAATATCATATTGTAAATATTTTAACGATTTTATTTCTTTTTATATATAAATATTCTCACAATCAAAAAAAAAAAAAAAAAAATTTATTAAAGAAATTGAAAATTTAAAAAAAAGGAAATGGGGCTCAACCGGGAATTGAACCCGGGACCTCTCACACCCGAAGCGAGAATCATACTACTAGACCATTGAGCCCATTATTGATAATTTGTGTAAGAAATTACTTATAAAATTAATTATAAATAATTTCTTAACTACAAATTAACATTAATTATTGCTAATTAACATTAATTTGAGAAAATAAAATTAAATATAATTAAATAAATATAAAATAATATAAATAAATAATTATACTTAACTTAAGTATAAGATAGAGTTTATTATAGAAAGTTTATAATAAACAATAACACAAAAGGAATAAAAGACACAAATATTTATAAAATATGTTTTATTAAAAGGGTTTTGTTTATTAATTAATTATTTTATTTGAATTATTATTTATTATAAAAATTCTAAAATAATAACTCTTGATTTCTCGAAGAGAACTCAAGAGAATCAAATATATATAAATTAATAATTAAATATTATTGGTTAAACTAAATACAATAATTTAATGTATTAAATTAATGTATTAAATAAGAAAGATAGATAAATTTTATAATAAAATAATAAATTTATCTAAGTTTCTTACATTGCTCTCTTTACTTAATGAATTTGTATAAATTCATTATTATATAGGAAGTAGTAAGTTTAAAATAAAAATTATAATTAACCAAAAAAAATAAAATTAAATAATTTATTAAAAGTTTTGCTAACCTTAACTTTTTTACATCTAGAGAAAAGATTAGCGGAAAAACTCTAGATGAATCAATATTAAGTAAAACCAATTAACTTGGGAAAAACCTTAATATTGTTTTCTAAACTAATATATAAATATAAGTGAATAAATAATTATAAAATTAAATAAAATAACTATAATTATTAAATGTATAAATAAATATAAAATTAAATAAAATGACTATATTATTAAATGAATAAATAAATATTAAATTAAATAAATTATAATAACTAAGAAATGTAAATAAATTATTAATAAATTTATTTGTATTTCTTCATTGCTCCTTTTCATTTGAATTGTTCAATGAAAGAAGAACAATTTAAGAAGTAATAAATTAAGAAATATTAAGTAGAAATAAAATAAAATTTAAATAAAATTAAAATAAATATTTAATTGCAATTTCAATTTAAAATTGAAATTTAAATTTTGAATTAAAATTTTATTTTAGATAAATAATTAAATGAACAATAATTTATAAATTTATATTATATATTATATATATTTTGTATTAATAAATAAATAAAAAATAATAATAATAATTAATTTTACAATATATATATATTGTATATTATTCATTAAATGAATGAAAATAATAATAATTTTAAATTATATATTATATATTATATATTTTTCATATTTATTAAATAAATAATAACATTTTATTATTTATATTATATATATGTTATATTATTCATTAGATAAATAAATAAGTAATAATTTAAATTATACATATGAATTATTTATTAAATAAATAAATAATAATATTTTATAATTTTTTATATTAAATTTTATATGTATATTTTGAAATATGTATTAAATAAATAATAATAATATTTTATAATTTTTATATTACATATATATATATGTATTTTTTTTTTTTTTTTTTTTTTTTTTTTTTTTATAGATATAACGAGATATAGCTTTTGCCGATATCTGTTTTAACAAAGGGCAATTAGTAATTAACAATTATATTATTAATAATAATATATTATTTCAATTACATAGAAGTGAATTTCAATTTTTATATCACTTCAGCCCTCGTGTTAATATCTATATGTGATCATAGAACATTGTAATTATATATTTAAATATATCTTATAATTTTTAAAATTTTATTTTCGTTCGTATGATCAATATTAAAAACTTTTTTTTATTATTATTATTTATTATTATTATTACTTTATTTACCATAATTATAATTTTATTTATTTATTTATTTATTTATTATTATTATTATTATTATTATTATTATTTAAATTATTTATTTTTTATTTTTATTTATTTTTAAAGAAAAGAAAACTGAACAACTTATCTTTTAAATTATTAATTTATTTTATTTATTTTTTGTTTTTTGTTTGTTTATTTGTTAGTTTTGTTTTGTTTCCTGCTTTGTTGCTTTGTTTGTTGCTTATTTTATTTTATTTTTTTTTTTTTTATTTTTTTTTTTTATAAGAAATATATATATATAATGTATATAATGTTATATATAAAAACAATTATATAATATTAAAATATAATATAAATATAATATTATAATAGATAAACATGATATATAAAATAAAATAAAGTAAAATAGTTAGTATGTAATATTGTTAATTTTTATGAAATTTATAAAGACTTATTTTTAAAAGTAAATAGGCAGAGTAAACAGAATAAGTGTTATCATATTATTATAAAGTTATAATATTTAATATATATAATAATAAAGAATTGTTAGTCAATGTAATAATAAATTAAACAAAATAAATAATATATATATGACATAAACAAACATAAACAATGAAAAGAAAAATAAAAAATAAACAAAAAAAAAAATTTATAAATTTAAATTGAGAGAAAGAAAAAATTTCGTAAATAATATAAAATGAATTTATTTAATTTAATTATTCCATTATAATTATAATTATTATTTTTTGTTATATTCATATTAAATTATTTATAAAATATTTTCTTCCTAAAAAGAAGAGTTATTATTGTAAGAAATTACTTATAAAATTAATTATAAATAATTTCTTAACTACAAATTAACATTAATTATTGCTAATTAACATTAATTTGAGAAAATAAAATTAAATATAATTAAATAAATATAAAATAATATAAATAAATAATTATACTTAACTTAAGTATAAGATAGAGTTTATTATAGAAAGTTTATAATAAACAATAACACAAAAGGAATAAAAGACACAAATATTTATAAAATATGTTTTATTAAAAGGGTTTTGTTTATTAATTAATTATTTTATTTGAATTATTATTTATTATAAAAATTCTAAAATAATAACTCTTGATTTCTCGAAGAGAACTCAAGAGAATCAAATATATATAAATTAATAATTAAATATTATTGGTTAAACTAAATACAATAATTTAATGTATTAAATTAATGTATTAAATAAGAAAGATAGATAAATTTTATAATAAAATAATAAATTTATCTAAGTTTCTTACAATTTGATAAATAACAAAATTATTAAATTAAAATAAATAATAAAAAAACAAATTCTGTCTAACTTAACCCAAAAATTAATCCATTCTAAACAAAAAATTAAATCCATATTTAAGAAAAATTAATTAAATAAAAATAATTAAAATAAAATAATAATAATTTAATTAATCATTAATAATTTTAATTAAAAACTAAAATAAATTAATAAATAATATTTTTCTAAGACTACAAATAAACAAAATAATAAACAAATTTAATAAATTATAAATAACAAATAAACAAACTTATAAACATCGCAAAATTAAAATTAGATAGTTAATAATTTTTTAAGTTACTTTTATTTAAAATAATGATTATTTTATTTATTTTATAACTCAACTTTTATAAACAAATTGTAATTAAAATAACATTTTAAAACTCATCTTTATCAACATTTTAATTGTAAATATTGTTTAATTTAATAATAAATTATTCTTTATTTCTCT
The DNA here is from genome assembly GCA_016946835.1 of Neocallimastix lanati (nom. inval.). Taxonomy (NCBI): domain Eukaryota; kingdom Fungi; phylum Neocallimastigomycota; class Neocallimastigomycetes; order Neocallimastigales; family Neocallimastigaceae; genus Neocallimastix; species Neocallimastix lanati (nom. inval.). Next base: position 431,660 of record JACVTC010000030.1, on the reverse strand, counting down.
TTTATTAATTTTATTATTTTTAATGTAAATAGTTTAAAATCAAAGAAAAATATAAAAACATGTAAATATTTCTTATAAATTATTCTTTATTATTAATTAGTTAATAAATTATTATAAATATTTTATTAGTTTTAATAATCAAAAAGTATGATTATTAATTATTTAATAAATTATTATAAATATTTTATTAGTTTTAATAATCAATTTTTTTTATGATTATTAATTAGTTAATAAATTATTATAAATATTTTATTAGTTATTAATAATCAATTTTATTATTAAAATTTAAAATAAATTAGTATAAATAATAAATATTTCATTTTATTATTTTATTAGTTTTAACAATTATTTTATTAATTTAAATAAAATTAATTATTAAATAAATAAAGATTAATATTAAAATAAAAATAAATTTTTTTTAATAAAACATTTTTGTGTTTAATAATAAAACATATTTATTTTTTTTAAATTCCTTAAATCAATTTTTATTCAGTATTTATCCTTTTATTCACTTCTGCAAAATTTAATTTTTGTAGATTAAGAATATTAGGTATAAATCAAATTTTGTTATGATACCACTATAAAAATAAGATTTAGGTAAAAAATGTAGGTTAGTTGTTAAGATTTTGATATAATTTATAATTTAAATTTAAATAAAATAATATGTTTTAATAAAAATATTCACTAAGTCGATATGTCTATATAGTAATATACTATATAGATATATAATAATAATAATAAATATTTAAATGTTTAGTTTAATAAAAATTTATTTATAATAAACTTTGATAATTAGAATTATCAAATTAATTTGATTTTAAATTTATTGATTCTATTTAATAATAAAATATCTATAATATATTACTATTAAGGTAATTTTACAATAACCTTACAAAGAACATAAAAGATAGATTTTTACATCTTTCTTTTATACTTTGTAAGTTACATAATAATAATATTTAATTATAGGATAGTAATAATATAGTAATATAAATAATAATAAAATATAAGGATAAATTTAATTATATAATTAATTTGAATAATTGAATTTAATATAGATATGTTGTAAACATATATAAAAACATAATATAAATAAAATACACGTGACGTCAAATGTATCATTGAAATTAATTGTTAATATAAACCTTATTTATTAATATTCTCAGAATTATTAGGCCTAAGATAACCCTTTAAATATTAAACAAGAATTTATATTAATTATTAATTATTTAAATATATATATTATTTATAATTAAATAAATAATATTTTTAATTATTGAAATGTAAATAACTGAAATTGAGATTTCAATTCAGTTATAATTTCAACAACGCCCTCCCATAAAAATCGGATTCAAGACGATTTTTGTGTAACGATATGGAGGTCTAAATTTTTTATTAAAAAAAATTTTGAAATTTCATAAATTAAAAAATTTTTTAATTTCAAAGGAAGAAGGTCACTTGAGTCCTTTTAAATTTTTATAAAAACCCCATTTCAAGTGACCATTTCATTGAAATTTTGAAATTTCTAAAATTTAGTAAAATTAAAATTTAGTTAATAAAATTGATGGTTGTGAATATAATGGTACCATTTTTGAATGGATTTGATTTAGAATTTTTGAAATTGAAATTTTGAAATTTTAATTTCAATTAACTTTTTAATTTGTTGCATTAAATTTTAAAAAAATGAAAATTACATTAATTTATAAAATTTTGATTATATTGAATTATAAATTGATTGTTAAGAGTGTAATATAGCTATATTTTTTGAATTTTGAAATTTTGAAATTTTGATAAATTAAAATTAACTAAAAAAAGATAATAATAAAGTAAAAGTTAAAAAATTAATAATAAAAAATAAATTTTCCAAAATTTTTTTTTTTTTTTTTTTTTTTTTTTTTTTTTTTTTTTTTAATTATAAGCTATCGAAGTAAGCTTCCTTCCATTCTTTAAATATAATAAATAAATCTCTTGATTTCTTGGGTTATTTTCAACTTCTTCTGAAGGAACCCAATCATATGAATTTTTATATTTATACCTTACACGATATTCATAACATTTTTTCTTATAATTGGTCCTAAATCCTGCTATTTCTATAATATCCTTAATAGATTCATTATGAGATCTTCTTTTTCTATATTCTGGAGGAGTAGGAATGAAAGGCTCGAGCTCAGATATATGGAATATTGGATGGTGTTTAGGGAAAGGAGATCTTTTTAAATCTATTTTATAATTATTATTATCTAAAGCTTCAAGTACTTTATAGGGTCCGTACTTACAAGGTGATAATTTAGAATAATCTTCGATATTAAGAGAAGGAGGACTTTGAACCCATACTAAGTCACCTTCTTTAAAAACAGGAGGTTCTAATCTTTTCTTATCAGCATGCCTTTTATATAATTCTTTGGAACGTAGTAAGACGTCTTTAATGTGATTAAAACTAGTATTTACATCTTTTATATATTTAAAATTAGTATCCATTTGAGGTAATAAAAAGAATTCGTCCATGGAAGGATGGAACCCATAATTTATAAAGAAAGGTGTTTCCTTAGTAGATTCGTTAACCGAATTATTATATGCAAATTCTGCAAGGTAGATCCAATCTATCCAGTCATCATGATAATAAGCTCTTGAATAAGCCCTGAGATATTGTTCAATAAAAGAGTTACATCTTTCAACTTGTCCGACGGTTTCATGATGATCTGTGGTAGCTATATTATTTTTAATTTTTAATAAGTGCATAAATTCATTCCAAAGAGCACTTGTAAATTGTGATCCTCTGTCTGTATAAATATCTTGAGGTAAACCATGTAGTTTAAAGATATTATTCATAAAGGCCTTAGCAGTTTGTTTTGCATCAGGTATTTGTTTAAAGGGAATTAAGTGGATCATTTTAGAAAAACGATCGACAACTACCATAATAACTGTATATCCTTTAGAATCAGGAAGACCGCATAAAAAGTCTATTTCAATAGATTTCCAAGGTCTTTCGGGAGTATCCAAAGGTTGTAGAAGACCATATTTTCTGTGCCTATTTATTTTGTTTCTTGCACAGGATTGACAAGAGTTTACATATTTGGTCACATCTTCTTTTATTTTAGGCCACCAAAAGTTTCTTGTTATTAACTCTAAAGTTCTTCTAATTCCTAAATGACCGGCTGCGGGCTTTTCATGATATTTTGTTAATATTTCTAATCGGAGAACTTCAGGAATATAGACTAGATTATTATAAAATATTAAATTGTCCTTTAATTTAAACTTTTCCATTTTTCTAAAGGGCTTATAAGACATATCATTTTTTACATTTTGAGGACTAAAGTAAAGTCGAATATCCTCAGCTGTAGCGTCAGACTTGGTAGCATCAATAATTCTTTCTAAAAGGTCACTTACAATACTAACAAAACATGGAATTTCTTTAACATTTTTAATGTCTAAAATATTTTCAGGTTTTTCTTCAGTGTTGTTTTTAATATAGTCAGGTCTTCTAGATAGACTGTCAGGTTTTCCGTTTTTGTTTCCCTGTCTATACTTTATTATGAAATTATATTCTTGGAAGAAAAGGTACCATCTGTGTTGTCTTTGATTTGCAACCTTTCCTCCTAATGTGTATATTAAGTTCCTATGATCCGTATAAACAGTGATTTGGTATTTAGTACCAAGGAGTAGATGTCTCCAAGCAATAAAAGCATCCCTTATAGCGAGTAGTTCTTTGTCAGTAATTGTATAATTTATTTCGGCGTTTAGTAAACTTCTAGAATAATATGCTACTGGATGTAAATTATTATCTTTATCTCTTTGAGATAGAACAGCACCAATAGCATAATTACTTGCATCACATTCTACTATAAAAGGTTTTGTAATATCAGGATGAAGTAGAATTGGAGAAGTAATTAATTTTTTCTTTAATTCCTTAAAAGCATATTCACATTCATTCGTCCATAAAAATTTAATATTCTTTCTTGTTAAATTATGTAAAGGTTTTGCAATTTTTGCAAAATCTTTAACAAATCTTCTATAGTAATTACATAGGCCAATAAATCTTTGAACATCTTTTAAATTCTCTGGCCTTGGCCACTCTTCTATAGATTTAATTTTCTTTGGGTCAGTAGATACACCATCACCAGATAAAATGTAACCTAAAAATTCAACTTTATTCTGGTCAAATTCACATTTTTCTAATTTTGCATATAAATTATTATTAATTAAAGTTTGAAGGACGTTTCTGACTTGATTATGATGTTCCTCTAAATCTTTGGAATAAATTAAAATATCATCTAAATATAAGATTACACATTTTTCCAAGTATGGTCTAAGAATAGAGTTAATAAATGATTGGAAAGTGGCAGGTGCATTTTTTAATCCAAACGGTATAACTAAATATTCATAATGACCATATTTAGTTCTAAACGCAATTTTATATTCATCACCTTCTTTAATTCTTATTAAATTATAAGCAGAACGTAAATCCAATTTCGTAAAATATTTTGCTCCCTTTACTTTTTCTATTATATCTGTTATTAGAGGGAGAGGATATGAATTTCTAATAGTTACTGCATTTAATTTTTTATAGTCTACACATAACCGAAGGGAACCATCTTTTTTCTTTTGAAAAAGGACAGGATATCCAGCAGGAGATTCTGATGGTCTAATAAATCCTTTTTCTAAATTTTCTTTTATATAGTCCTTAAGAACTTGTGATTCTTCTTCAGTTAATGGATAAATTGGGCCGTAATGGAGCGTAGCGTCTTTTTCTAAAACAATCTTACAGTCGGTTAAACGGTGAGGAGGTAATTTATCTGCCTCTTTTTTGCTAAATACGATTGCTAAATCTTGATATTGATGAGGAATTTCTTCTATTTTTGGTTCCTCATTTTCAATTTCAACTTTATCTTTAGTTGAAAGAAAACAATATATTAAAAAATTATAACTAAATTCTTTTTTATTATTATATAAATCTCGATGATTTTTGTTAAATTTTTTGGAAGAAAATTTACTTTTAGATTTATTTAAATATTTTACATATACATAAATTTTAGAATTTTTATTAATAGAATTTTTATATTTATTAAACTTTGGATTTTTTGAAAAATTTTTTAATTTTTTTTAAATTAAATTTTTTGGAGATATTTTTTGAATTATTTTTTGGTCGATTTTTTGAAAAATTTTTATAATAAAATTTATTTTTTATTTTTCTTTTAAAAAATTTATCTTTAAAAATTTTTCTTTTCAACGAGTTTAAATAAAAATTATTTTCCTTATGTTTTATGGATTTATTTTTATGATTATTTAAAGAATTATAATTTAAATAAGAATATAAGGTATTATTTTTATAATTGTAATGTATTTTGAATTTCCTAATAAACTGATTTCCAAAAAGTAAATCAGTTGGAATACAATTTGAAATTAAAAATTTTTCTTTAAAATCTTGAAAATAAAATTTATTATTTTTAAAAAATTTAATTTGAAAATTTAACCAAACAAATTGATCTAATTTGGTAGTTCTGCCTGAAATACCTTTAACTAGGATTTTATTTTTTGTTTTTTGAATATTTAGTTTTAATTTATTTGCTAATTTTTCTGTGATAAAATTGCAAAAGGATCCTGAATCTAACATAGATTCAGAAGTTAATTTTTGAATTTTTTCATTTTTAATTGAAAAATTATTTAAGAATTTAATAGGAATATAAGATTTGAATAAAAGGAATGTAGATGGGAGATTTGATTCATTGATTGAATCAAGTGTAGGAAAATTATAATAAATTGTTTTTAAATTTTTTGATGTTCTGGACTCCTTTTGAAGCCCATCAATTAGTTTTTTTGATTAATATTTTGATTATTATTATTATAGTTATTATTATTAAAATAATTATTGCTTGTTTTATTTTTAGTATAATAATTATTATTATTATAATTCTTGTTATTGTTTACGTGTGGGCTTGAATGTTTCTTTTTTAAATTTTTATTACCATTATTATTTTTTAATTGGTCCTTACTATTAATATTATTTTCAAATAAGATACACTTGGTATAAATATCACCAAGCTTTGTGGGGAATTCTTTCATTTTATCTATTTCTTCTTGGAACTTTGGGTGAAGTCCATTATAGAAAAATAAGACTAAAGCTTCTTCATCCCAAGACAGACCAGTAGTTAACGTTCTGAACTTTTCTATATAATTATTTATTTTACCATACGAATGTTTTAATTTTACTAACTGGATCTTAGCCAATTTTTTACTTGCAACATTCGTAAAAGTTTTCTTTATATCACTTAATAATTTCTTTAGTGTTCCTGGACGATTGTTCTCGTTATAGGTAGCAATATACCAATTTCTTGCGCTGTCTCTCAAACGAGATTTAACAAAGTTTATTTTTACTTCTTCTGGTAAACCTAAGTTGGGATAAGTTGAGAAAGTATCTTCACATAATTGACAGAATAAATCAGTGTCAGTAGTGTTACCTGAGAAGAATCCAGGTTCAGGTACTTGTTGCAAATTATTAGAATAACTATTTTTCATGATGACATCATTGTCTGCATCACGTCTGGTAGAAATAGAGGCGTTATCATCTTGATTTTGTGGTACAGATTGGCTAGAAGAGGGATCATCATTGGTACTAATTTTTATATCTAATTTTTCATTGAATATTTTAGTTAAATTAGAAAGTTGATTAATAATATTTTTATTATCTCTATTAAGTGTATAGAGTTTTTTCTGTAAGTCTTGATTATATTTATTAAAATCTTCTTTTAATAAAAAGCTATCATTAACAGAAGAAGCTAATTCTGATACGGTAACTTGGGCGTCAGACCTTAACTTATTAACTTCTGACATTGGGGCAATGTCAGGTATTGAACTAGCCCAGACGTTCGTATAGTAAGACATATCAAGGTAGCAACTAAAACTAGGGTAAGGTTATTGTTAAGATTTTGATATAATTTATAATTTAAATTTAAATAAAATAATATGTTTTAATAAAAATATTCACTAAGTCGATATGTCTATATAGTAATATACTATATAGATATATAATAATAATAATAAATATTTAAATGTTTAGTTTAATAAAAATTTATTTATAATTGTAACGGAGGTGCTTCTATTGTAACGGCGGGACGGGGTATAGAAACACACAAAAGAAGAAAACTCAATAGGTTTACACTATCTGTATAAATAATTCGTTTTATTAGAAATATTTTTTATTAATTATAAAATTTAAAATAATTATTAATATTAATCAACAAGGTAATATTTCGAATTACTTATACGTTAATTATTATTAATAAAAGCACGAAGAAAAATATTTCCATTCGTGAAGTTCGCACTATTTATACTTTTAACGGAAAAACAGTTTTAACATGTAAAAATAATTTTAAAGAAATATTTAGAAATATGTTTGTAATAATTAATAATGTAAAGTTTCTAGAATATAGATTTTAATTGATGAAAATGAATCTTATCAAAAAAGAATAAAATAATTTATATAATAAGAATTTCTAAATTCATTTCGGTTGAATTACGAACCGAAAGAATCTTTAACTTTCTATAATTTTATACAGAAAGAATATTCAAGAAGATATTATTAATAATTAATAAAATAATTAATAAAATAATTATTAATGCAAAATGGGTTGAGGTGTGAGTCGAACCCATGAAGTATTGGTCATGGTCAGTATAACTAACCATTGAACCAAAGTTCTAATTTTACTAACTGAAGATTTCGTTACATGGTCCGCCTCCAGGATTCGGATACCAGACGAATCTAACAGTTAGGCATAACTTATACTAAAATTAAGCAAACTAAACTAAACTAAACTAAATTAAAATAAAATAAAATATAATAAAATAAAAATAATTAATTAACCATTTTATAGTACGAACTTTTTTGAATAAAATTACATGATATTAATAAAGTTACATGAATATAATATATAATAAGAATACATGAATATTAATAATATTTAATAATATAAAATAATATTTAGTAATATTGATATTAATAAATTAATATAAGTTTGATATTAATAAAGTAAAGATTCATTTTCAAGTTTTAATTTTAGTTATTTTTGTTAAATTCTTTTAAGAGTTTAGAGCAATTTAAATTTTCTTCGGGTTCCCAAGATGCTTCAGATAAAGGATAACCTTTCCATTTAATAAGATATTGGGTTTTGTCATAATGTTTCCTTTTATCAAGAATTTTTTCAACTTCGTATTCTTCTTCATTGTCAATAATTATCGGTGGTGGTGGTTCTTTCTTTCGTCCAAAGTGATCTTCATAAAATGGTTCAAGTTCAGAAACATGTATTACAGGATGGATTCTGATTTCTTTTGGTAAGTCTAACTTATATGAAACGGGAGAAATTTTCTTAATGATTTTATATGGACCAAGTTTTCTGGGTTTAAGTTTTTTATTTCCATTATGAATTATAAGTGAACTATTAATCCACACTTTATCACCAGGTTTAAAATTTGGAGCTTCAATACGATGTTTGTTTGCGAATTCTTCTTGCTTTTTTCTTGTTTGTTGTAAATTTCCATTAAGTGTTTTGAATAATTCTGAAAGGTCTTTTGTAAATTCATCAGCTCTAGGAACATCTGTACTGTTTGGAATTGATGGTGAATATCTTGGATTATATCCATAGTTTGCATAAAAAGGTGAGTGCTTAATTGATTCTTGAATTGAATTATTATAACTGAATTCTGCTAGGAATAAAAAATTATACCAATCAGAACCTTTAAAGTTTGAATAACATCTTAAGTATTGTTCAATAACGGAGTTCACCCTCTCCGTTAAACCATTGGTTTGGTGATGGAAGGGAGAAGCAAGTTTTGTTGTGATATTGAAAGATTTACAAATAGCTGACCAAAATTTTGAAGTGAATTGAGAACCTTTATCAGAAAAGAAATCGGAGGGTGGTTTATGAATACGAAAGAGATCATTTAGGTCTTTCTTGGGAACAATTAAAACAGAAGCAGCAGCTGGAGATTTAGATTTTCTAATAAATTTTTTGTCTTCATTTTCTTTAATATATTTCTTCGAAGCTAGAGATTCTTTTTCAGTTAAGGGGTAGATTGGATCATAATGAAGTTTTTCATTTTGTTTGAGTTTAATCTCGCTATCAAAAGGACAATAAGGAGGTGATTCATTAGTGTATATTTTACTGAAAGTGTCTATAAAGGGAAGTAATTTTTTTGGTAATGATTTGCTTATTTTATTATTGATTTCTTCATTTTCATTTTTATCATTTTGTTTAGTAGTATTTAAAGGAACATAAGAAGTAAAGGAGTTAGGGATGATTAAACAATTTTCAACGCAATAATTGGAATTAAATCTTAAAACTTTATTTTTGAAGTCAATGTCGAGATTGTGAGTAGAAATCCATTCGAAACCTAAAATAGCACAATAAGAAGGAAGGTCAACCACATAGAATTGAGTTTTACATTTGTGATTTTTATAAGTGATGGAAATAGGAAGAGTTTTACCAAGAATAGTTTGCTTTCCACCGATGCCAGATACCTTAGGGAAATTAGTTTTAGTTGAATACGGGATATTATTTTCTTTAATATAGTAGATATCCATTAAATTGATTTGAGAACCAGTATCGAGAAGAATTTTAGCAGTAGAATTTGTATTATCAATACTCAAAGAAAATTCGTAAATAGGAAGATTTGAGTTAGAAACTCTAGGTCTAGAAATAGGTTTTGATTCGGGATTAGAAACATAAGTGCTACTTGATGAAGGTTTATTTTTATTTTTATATTTATTTTTAAGTGGACAATTGTCGAGAGAATGTTCAGAGGATCCACAATACAAACAAAGATTTTCTCTTCTTCTTCTTTCTTTTTCTTCTTGAGATAGAGGTCCATGAGGTTTGGATTTAAATTGCTTTTGGAAAAAGAATGATTTTTTGCCTTTTTTATTTTTATTATTAGTACTATTATTTGAATTTTGACCTTGAAGATTGGAGAATTGTCTGTGAGTAGAAATACGATTATCGATTCTCGATGCAATTGTTTGCATAGCAAAGAGGGTTTGAGGTCCAGGAAACATTTCTAAAATTCTAGTAGCAATATGGTCATGTAGACCGGCAAGAAAGGCGTCCATCTTGGCTTCTTCATTCCAAGAAGATTCATCGGCGTATTTATTAAATTCTAAAATATAATTTCTGACTTCACCAATTCGTTTTTGTTTGATTGTTCTTAATTTCTGGTTGGCAATAAAGGTAGAATCATAACTTCCAAATACTGATTTTAGTCTTGCAATGAATTGATTATAATTAAGGAGACAAGGATCTTGATTTTCAATGAGAGTAGCAGCCCAATTCATGGCGTTTCCATACAAACGAGAAATGATATAGATTACTTTAGCTTCATCGTTTGCAAATCTTTCTGGTTGAATCATAAAAATAAGTTCCATTTTAGCTAGAAATCCTTTAAAGAATCGACGATCACCAGCAAAACCGTCCTTAAAAGTAGGATTTTCTTGATAATAGTTGTCCATATTAAAATAAATAAGGTAAAGTAGAATAAGTTTTCAAAGGTAAAGAATAGGCGGTAGAATCCAGAAGTTCCCAAAGTGGTAGTAGAGATTCCAATAATCCAAAAGTTAGATAGGTAGTAGCGATTCCAAAAGTTCAAAAGTTGTTTATTGGTAGGTTTCCAAGGTTAATGGATAAGAACACAAAATTTTAATAACACTTTATAATATTTTATAATTAAATATTTCTATTTTATAATTATTTATCAAAAATTACTGAAATATAAACTAGATTATATAGTATTGGACCAACTAAATATATAATCTATCAAAGTTTTATACGATAAGTTCCTTTAGCCTTTTAGTGATAACGCAGATAAAATCGATTGTTAATGTCTTATAGACAAAAGGAAGTAATATTGTTAGATTCTTTATTATGTCTAACTTATTGTTAGCTGAAAAGAATAAAACAAATTATTTTCCCCTATATCAATAGTATCTGAACACTAAAATGTTACGAAAACAGAGACCAACTTCTGTCGCTTTGGAAGTCGTATAAACCTTATATTTATATTTTAATCTTTGTTTTCTTAATTATAAAATTATAATATTAATTATAAAATTATTAATTGATAAAATAGAATAGTACTATTGACTCACAACTATAGAAAAAACCGTCAGTACAATTATAACTAGTGCCGCGAGTAAGCACGAAATAAAATTTTAAAATACTATATAATTTTAATCTTACGCCTTCGGTGACGTAAGCTCCTTATTCGCCAGAGTTGTTGCAAACCTAGAACCGTTTTCCTTTATAATAGGCTACGGTGCTCTCTTATAGAGTTTTACCTAGTCTAGAACCAAATCTATTCGTCGAGTGCAACACTAAAGAAGATAATTCTTCTAACTCTGTATATGAGCTCTATTCGCTCGTATAAACGCCTTTTTAAATAAATAAATAAAAAAAAATAAAATTGAACAGGTTTTTCTTGCTATTATTTCAAGCAAGTAATTTATTAAAATAATTAAAAATAAAAAATTATTATTACAATTATTAATATTATTATTATTATTATTTTTTTTTTTTTTTTTTTTTTTTTTTTTTTTTTTTTTTTATACTAAGCTAATTTAAAAAATTTATTATTTTTGTAATAAATTAAATGAAAAAAAATTTTTTTTTTTTTTTTTATTTATCTAGAACTAATTGATTTATTCACTAAATTAATCTAAAATATTTATCTAAAAATTAAAAATTTTTTTCTTATTAAATTAATTTAATATTATTTATCTAATTATTAATTAATTTTGTTGGGTAAATATTAGAATTAATTTTGAAGGGTTAAGGTAATACAAGATTAATTTAATATTATCTAAAATTTTTTTTTTTTTTTTTTTTTTTTTTTTTTTTTTTTTTTTTTTAAAAGGTTAAGGTAATGTAAGTTTTATCTTAATAGGGTAGTACAAGTTTAATTTGAATTATATGATCGGGTAGTACAAGAATTTTTGTTATAAAAATTAATTTCAACAACCATAGGATTAGGATTATCCGGTAATATAATAGATACAAAGGATTGAATTATATAATAGTGAGGGTAACTCAAAACAGACAAGGTGATAATTTGAATAGGAATCAATAGGCAGTAATTATTCGTCTGGGAGGAGATAGAATCCGAGATTAAAAGATATAGAAGTCCGGTATTAAAGAGATAGTAGATAAAAAGATTTATTCAAAGATTATTAGATTAAGATAGAGAGAACCGGAAGAGTAGGTATTAGTAAAAGTAGAAACCCAACGATTGCCAAAAGATATTAAGAAAGTAGAATTCCTAAAAGTGCGGTAGAATGTCTGCGGGATAGCGCAAAGGTATTGAGGGCTTGGATTAGCAGGTGCTTTTATTGTAACGGAGGTGCTTCTATTGTAACGGCGGGACGGGGTATAGAAACACACAAAAGAAGAAAACTCAATAGGTTTACACTATCTGTATAAATAATTCGTTTTATTAGAAATATTTTTTATTAATTATAAAATTTAAAATAATTATTAATATTAATCAACAAGGTAATATTTCGAATTACTTATACGTTAATTATTATTAATAAAAGCACGAAGAAAAATATTTCCATTCGTGAAGTTCGCACTATTTATACTTTTAACGGAAAAACAGTTTTAACATGTAAAAATAATTTTAAAGAAATATTTAGAAATATGTTTGTAATAATTAATAATGTAAAGTTTCTAGAATATAGATTTTAATTGATGAAAATGAATCTTATCAAAAAAGAATAAAATAATTTATATAATAAGAATTTCTAAATTCATTTCGGTTGAATTACGAACCGAAAGAATCTTTAACTTTCTATAATTTTATACAGAAAGAATATTCAAGAAGATATTATTAATAATTAATAAAATAATTAATAAAATAATTATTAATGCAAAATGGGTTGAGGTGTGAGTCGAACCCATGAAGTATTGGTCATGGTCAGTATAACTAACCATTGAACCAAAGTTCTAATTTTACTAACTGTGATAAGAATGTACTAAATAATGCATTCTTAATTAAATCTACGATTTATTTCTAATACATTATGTGTACATTATTATTTTTGTACTTTAATAAATTTTTAAATTCAAAGATTAAAAATTAGATCAAAAATTATATTAAACTTTATAATTTTTATATTAAATCTTATATTAATAGTAATATTTTTATATATTTAAAACTTATATTAACAATATTAATAATAAATCTTATTTTTTTATTTTTATATTAATAATGAAAATTTGTATTAATAATATTTTTATATATTGATAATTAAAAATTTATATATTATATTTTAACTTTTATTATAAAATTTTATATCGAAATGTTTTATTTTATATTGAAAAATATTTTATTTTATTAAAAACCTTTATATTAGAATAGTATTTTTATTTTTATTTGAATATTTTAACAGATTGTAATAAAAATTTTAGCCAATTAAATAAATTCTTATTAGTAATATTTTAGATAGATTATAAAAAAAAAAAAAAAAAAAAAAAAAAAAAAAAGTTTTATTAATATTATAAATGTATTTTATTTATATTGTTATAATTAAATTTTATATAATTGATTATAAAAATCAATTTAAATTTAATAGTTTTTATATATAAAAAGAAAAATAATAATAAAATGTAATTTAGTGGCAAGAACAACTTTTATGCCTTGAAAAAAAAGTATAAATAGTTGTAAATTTTGCTACTAATTTTTAAATATCATCAAATAAAATCAAATAAATTTATAAATAAAAATAATAAATAAATAAATAAAATTTGTGTTTCTTACTTTATTTTTATTTAATTCTCTAAAACCTTAACATTTATATGGTGAAGATATCGGGGAATTAAATAGAAATAATAGTAAATAACATAGATTTTTTTTTAATTTTTTTTATTTTATATTGATAAACAAGTAAGTCGTTAATCCTTTGATTAACCTATGGCGCTTGTTTGATATATATATAAAAAAAATTTTTTTTAAATAAGTAAAATTAAGATTCAAAAAAAAAAAACAAATTTTGTAAAATTATAACAAGGAGCGGATAGAGCTCATACACAGTGTATTCTCAGATAGCAACAAATTAACTCTATTCATAGTAGGTTATTGAATAGTAGTTAATTTGGAGATTAATTGGAAAGTAGACGAAGGTATTTGGTTACCGACCCGGTAATAATAGTTCAACCTTCAACGTTTCAACACACGAAGGTGCGGGTACTTTCCAAGCACTGGCGAATAAGGAGCTTACGTCACCGAAGGCGTAAGATTGTTTTTTTTATATATTTTTTTTACTTTTCTTTGTGCTAGTTATAAGGCACTTTATTATATAAAGTATCAGACTTTGGCTAACTTCGCCATTTAAATTTTTTTTATTTTTTTTTATTACTGATACTTTATTTGTTATATAATTCCTGTAATAGAATCTTAATTTACTTTGAAAATATTGTGTTTTTAGTTAATTTTTATTAGTTAATAAAAATATTATTGAATACTTTTAAAATTTTTTTTATTCCGTACATAGATTATCGGATTAAGTTTATCCTACATAGTAATTGGGCTAGTAGGCTCTGAACTGCTATATTTTATATTGAATATAGTAATCGTGGCACACGCGTGGCATGACATCATTAGGTAAGCTGCACGTCAGACAGTGTGTACTATCAGATTGTACGACAATAAAGATTATTTTTTGTGTTTAATAATTATAATTAATTAATAATTTTATTAGCTATAACAATACAATATTTATCGTTTAAAAAGAAAAATTTTTGAAAGGTGAAAATAATAAATAAAACTTTGCTTCTAAATTTATTACTACAAATATACTAAATTACAAAATTCAAGTGGTCGATAAAGATTTCGAGCTTGAAAAATATTCTATTAAGTTGTCGATAAAGATTTCGAACTTAAAATTATTCTATTAAGTTGTCGATAAAGATTTCGAACTTAAAATTATTTCATTGAATTGTCGATAAAGATTTCGAACTTAAAATTATTCTATTAAGTTGTCGATAAAGATTTCGAACTTAAAATTATTCTTAAAAAAGTAGTCGAAAAGAACCTCGTGCTTTATAATTTCTACTAAGTTGTCGATAAGGATTTCGAGCTTATACTTACTAAAGAAAGCAAATAAAATTATTATTTTCAAAAATTACTAAGATATATTGTTTTAAAATTTGATTCGATATTAAATTACTTGTTAAATTATATTTTTAAAGTTGGACTTTCAAATTTATTCGTATTTAATAACCTCGTTAATTTATAATAAAAAAAAAAAAAATTATTAACTAAAAACGAAATGTCTACTAAAAGTACTTTAAGTTTTAAAGAATTAAAGAAAGAATTACGAGACATAGTGAAGCTTAGCAAGGACAATTTAGATATAAAGTCCTGGGCTACTGAATTAAAACTTTGGATCAAGATACAAGGTATCACAGATCCGGAAACAATATTTAATGCTTGTTTACTTACCAGCTCTGGTGAAGTACAACGCGTTATTGAAGATTTGGGAGAAGATAGTGATGATGAAAGTGATGATTCATCAGATGAAGAAGAAGATGATGAAGAAGAAAATGTTGATGATGATAAATTTCCTTCTCTTGAAAAAATTATTTCAAGTCTTGAAAATTTTTACGGTATTAAAGAAGACCAAAATTTACTTCTTAAAGAACTTCGTGCAATGCGAATTAAAAGAAACGAAAAGATTAAAGACTTTAATGTAAGATATAGAACTTTGTACACTAAACTTGATAAAAAGAGAAGAAAGCGCATTGGTGTACTAGATTATATTGATTCTATTCAAAATAATTATGAAGCCTGGAAGAAATTATCCCTTAAAGATGATATAAGTATGGAGAAAGCTTTCAAAATTGCCGAGAAAGTAGATAGACTTTCTGTAAGGAACAATAATATTAATACCTATAATGTTAATAATTCCCAGCATAATCAAAATAATCAAAACAGTACTACTTCAAGACTTTATCCTAAAAGAAGAAACGAAACTTTCCAAACAAGTCAAACAAATAATAAACTGAAACCTCAAGATATTATAGAAGAATCAACCCAGAAAATGAGAAATTTATCCGTTAAAACTTGCTTCTTCTGTAAGGAAGAAGGTCATTACTCATACTATTGCCCTCAATTAAATAAGATTATGGAAAAAAATAAAAAAGAAATATATTCCAAAAAGTCTTTAAACTTCTAAATGGGAGCAGAAGCACTCCCAATGACAAAACAATAGCTTCATTAAATAATTTACAAAATAATACTTTTACTAAGAATACTCCAATTGATAATAATTCCTTTAACGAAGAATCTGAAGAATCTGATTTTAGTGAGGATGATATCATTATAAATGCTGTAAAAAGAAAAATGAATGATAATAACAGCGAAAAAGAAGAAAATAATTCCAAGAAAGTACATAAAAGTTTAAAAGATAATCCACGTCCTTTTGCAACTCCTGCTTTAAGAAAGAAGAAAGAAAATGAGCTGCATAATAAACCAAATAAAGTTTATAAAAATCAAATACTTCCTTCAATTTTAACTCAACCAAATATTAACAAAGAAAAACAAAAAGAAAAGGAATTAAGAAATATGACAAGAGTAAGAGAAAGTAAAGAAGAAAACAACAATTATTCATCAAAAGGAAAGGAAAAAGTTGAATCTGAAGATATACTTGTAATCGATAATGAAATAGAAGATCTAGAAATGAATAAAGATAATCAACAAAATAAAACTAATACTTTGGAAAAATTAATTTCAACAAAAACTAAGGAAACTAATAATGGAAATACTCAATTAGTAAAAAGGAATATCAAAATGATGAATAATAAAGAACCTTACAATATTATGGATGATTTAAATAATCTTAAATCCAGTATTACGATAGGTCAACTCTTGAATGCATGTCCTAAAATTCGTTCACAATTAACTCAAGGTTTAAAGTTAGAAAAGTCTAAAATAATTGGAACTGTAGACAATGTAATAGCACGAACTTTATTAGTAAATAACTATGACCATAGCTACATAAGTAAAAGTAATGAAGTAGCCGAAGAAGACTTAGCAATGGTTGATGCAAGTGTTGACGGAGTACTAGGAAAACTTTTAATTGATTCTTGTAGTAACCTAAGCATCGTTACTAAGCAGTATTTTGATAAATTACCTGGTGAATATGAAACAGTTGGAAAAAGTCGTGGAAGAATCCAACTAGCAACACAAGATGAAGAATACTCGGAAGGAATTATTGTTCGATTACCAGTAAAAATTAATAATTATGAATTTAATGCGGACTTTAGAATTATTGAGAAAGAAGACTCATTTTATGATATGTTAATAAACTTTAAAACTCAAATCGATCATTGTTTATTTATTCATCCAACCTTAAACAGTCTATGTAAACTTTTGTCAGAAAGTGAATACGAAGAAATAGCTAAAATAAATAATCAATATTATGATGAAGAAAGTATAATCTGCACTATTAGAAAAGTTGAAGAAACGAATAATGAAAAGGAAATTATAAAGGAATTAACTCCAATGGAATTTATTGAGAGTGATGAATTTTTAAGTACCTTAAATAAAGATTATAAAGAACAAATTATTAAAATTCTCAAAGAAATGATTGACATAGTTGCCACTTCAACAGAAGAACTAACTCCTTCTAAACTTTCACCACATAAGATCCGTTTGAAAGCAAATGCAAAGCCAGTAAAATTAAGAAGTTATAGGTTAACTAAATTAAAATCAGATATCTTAAAAGAAGAACTTACAAAGCTTATTAAGAAAGGATTGATAGAACCATCCTGTTCAGAATGGTCATCTCCAGTAGTACTCATTCTAAAACACAATGGAAAGTGGCGCTTGTGCATTGACTACCGAAAAGTCAATGATATGACAGAAAAAGATTCTTATTCAGTTCCATATATAGATGAAATTTTTGATAGTCTCGGAGGAGCTAAAATATTTACAACTCTTGATTTATTTTCTGGTTTTCACCAAATCTTAATGGATGAAGAAAGCGTTGAAGTAACCACTTTCACTACTAAGTTTGGAAATTATCAATTTAAGGTTATGCCTTTTGGACTTACTGGAGCTCCCTCAACCTTCCAAAGAGAAATGAATAAAATTTTATTCCCTTTTATTGGTGAATTTGTTTATGTATTTATTGATGATGTTTTGATCTATTCAAAAAGTATCGAAGAACATTTAATTCATATTAAACAAGTATTAGAAGTATTTAAAGAAAACAAGTTAAAAATTAATATTGAAAAGTGCCATTTTCTTCAAACTGAAGTTGATGTATTAGGTCACAAACTTACTACTAAAGGATTAAGTCCCATGGAAAGTAAGATAACAGCTATTAAGAAGTGGGAAGCCCCTTCATCACTTCATGAATTAAGATCATTTTTAGGAGCAGTGGGATATTATCGTGATTTTATTCCTAAATATGCTCAAATTACCTCACCTTTATGTAAATTATTGAAAAAGAATACCAAATATGAATGGAATAAAGAACAACAAGAAAGCTTTGAACTCCTAAAAGAAAAATTAATCAATGCACCTATTCTAAAATTTCCGTCATTTGACAAACCTTTTATCATTAGAACTGATGCTTCGTATAATGGAATTGGTGGAGTTCTTTTACAAAAAGAAGAAGAAACCGGTAAGGAGCATCCAATACACTTTATAAGTAGAAGTTTAAAGAAAGCTGAAAAGAATTATGGTATTACCGATTTAGAAGGAACCGCTTTGTTTTACTGTATGACTAAATTTAAATCTTATATTGAAGGAAATCCATTACCTACAACTATTTACACAGATCATAAACCATTAGTTGGTTTATTTAAGAATAAAGAACCTTTGAATGCAAGGCAAACAAGATGGTGTCTAACCGCTAGTATGCTTGGAATTAATATAAAATATGAATCAGGCAAAAAGAATGTGTTAGCTGATGCTCTTTCAAGAATGAAAAGTAAGGAAGAGAGAAAGATATTATTAACAAAAATTACTAATGGAAATAATGAAGAATTATTATCTAAGGTTATAAAGGAATTTATTAATGAAAAGTTTACTGTTATTGATGGTGAAGATTACTTTATCGACAATGGAAATTATAGAAAATTAATAACGGACGAAAATGAAAGGTTTAAATTAATTTTAGAAGCTCATAATATTGGCCACGAAGGATATTACAAAACATATCAAAGACTTAAGAAAAACTTTTATTGGAATCATATGATTAAAGATATCAAAAGAATTGTTAGTAATTGTGAAAAATGCCAATTAAATCGTCCTCAACCATATCCAGAACCAACCGAAAACCATCCAACTAAAGTGGAGGGTCCCTTTGTGCATTTAGGATTAGATATTATAGGACCGTTACCAAAAACAAGAAATAATAATCAATATATTATAGTAACTGTTGATTACTTTACCAAATGGGTTGAAGCCGAACCCACTGAAAACATAACTTCCTCTGATATAATTAAATTTTTAATAAACGTTTTTGCAAGACATGGTGTACCTCAAGTTATTACTACTGATAATGGAGTCCAATTCACTTCTGATATGACTAAAATCTTTCTTGATCTTTATGATGTATATGTTAAATTTGTAGCTACTTACCACCCTGAATCAAATGGCCTTACTGAAAATCGAAATAAAGAAATTGGAAAATTACTCCGTTTATTAGGAAGGAAAAATCAAGATTGGGATGAAGTTTTACCTTCTGCTTTATGGGCACTTCGAACTACCAAAAATACAGCTACTGGACATTCTAGTTTTGAATTAGTATATGGAAGAGAAGACCAACAGCCTTATGATATAGCCATAAGAACAATTGAAAATGCAGGTAAATCATATGATGAAATCTTAATGGAAAAATTTGTTCGTCATTATCAATGGACTAGAGAAGCATGCGAAAATGTGAAGAATGCTAACAAGTATTGGGCAACAAGACGAGAAGAACAAATAAGTATGAAAAAAGGAAAAGAATTAAAGGCTGGTGATCTTGTTCTTGTTAGAAACTTTAGCCGCACTAAGCTAGAACCATATTACAATGGACCATTTAAAATTTTAAAAATTCAATTCAACACGGCAACCTTAATCGATCAGAAAACTGGGAAACAACTCGATAGGAATGTTCATTTTAAAAATTTAGTAAAGTTTAACTCCGCTTACAGAGAAGCTTGAGTCTTCGTCGGGGCATCTTGATAAGAATGTACTAAATAATGCATTCTTAATTAAATCTACGATTTATTTCTAATACATTATGTGTACATTATTATTTTTGTACTTTAATAAATTTTTAAATTCAAAGATTAAAAATTAGATCAAAAATTATATTAAACTTTATAATTTTTATATTAAATCTTATATTAATAGTAATATTTTTATATATTTAAAACTTATATTAACAATATTAATAATAAATCTTATTTTTTTATTTTTATATTAATAATGAAAATTTGTATTAATAATATTTTTATATATTGATAATTAAAAATTTATATATTATATTTTAACTTTTATTATAAAATTTTATATCGAAATGTTTTATTTTATATTGAAAAATATTTTATTTTATTAAAAACCTTTATATTAGAATAGTATTTTTATTTTTATTTGAATATTTTAACAGATTGTAATAAAAATTTTAGCCAATTAAATAAATTCTTATTAGTAATATTTTAGATAGATTATAAAAAAAAAAAAAAAAAAAAAAAAAAAAAAGTTTTATTAATATTATAAATGTATTTTATTTATATTGTTATAATTAAATTTTATATAATTGATTATAAAAATCAATTTAAATTTAATAGTTTTTATATATAAAAAGAAAAATAATAATAAAATGTAATTTAGTGGCAAGAACAACTTTTATGCCTTGAAAAAAAAGTATAAATAGTTGTAAATTTTGCTACTAATTTTTAAATATCATCAAATAAAATCAAATAAATTTATAAATAAAAATAATAAATAAATAAATAAAATTTGTGTTTCCTTACTTTATTTTTATTTAATTCTCTAAAACCTTAACAACTGTGATAAGAATGTACTAAATAATGCATTCTTAATTAAATCTACGATTTATTTCTAATACATTATGTGTACATTATTATTTTTGTACTTTAATAAATTTTTAAATTCAAAGATTAAAAATTAGATCAAAAATTATATTAAACTTTATAATTTTTATATTAAATCTTATATTAATAGTAATATTTTTATATATTTAAAACTTATATTAACAATTTTAATAATAAATCTTATTTTTTTATTTTTATATTAATAATGAAAATTTGTATTAATAATATTTTTATATATTGATAATTAAAAATTTATATATTATATTTTAACTTTTATTATAAAATTTTATATCGAAATGTTTTATTTTATATTGAAAAATATTTTATTTTATTAAAAACCTTTATATTAGAATAGTATTTTTATTTTTATTTGAATATTTTAACAGATTGTAATAAAAATTTTAGCCAATTAAATAAATTCTTATTAGTAATATTTTAGATAGATTATAAAAAAAAAAAAAAAAAAAAAAAAAAAAAAAAAAAAAAAAGTTTTATTAATATTATAAATGTATTTTATTTATATTGTTATAATTAAATTTTATATAATTGATTATAAAAATCAATTTAAATTTAATAGTTTTTATATATAAAAAGAAAAATAATAATAAAATGTAATTTAGTGGCAAGAACAACTTTTATGCCTTGAAAAAAAAAGTATAAATAGTTGTAAATTTTGCTACTAATTTTTAAATATCATCAAATCAAATAAAATCAAATAAATTTATAAATAAAAATAATAAATAAATAAATAAAATTTGTGTTTCCTTACTTTATTTTTATTTAATTCTCTAAAACCTTAACATTTATATGGTGGAGATATCGGGGAATTAAATAGAAATAATAGTAAATAACATAGATTTTTTTTTAATTTTTTTTTTATTTTATATTGATAAACAAGTAAGTCGTTAATCCTTTGATTAACCCATGGCGCTTGTTTGATATATATATATAAAAAAAATTTTTTTTAAATAAGTAAAATTAAGATTCTAAAAAAACAAATTTTGTAAAATTATAACAAGGAGCGGATAGAGCTCATACACAGTGTATTCTCAGATAGCAACAAATTAACTCTATTCATAGTAGGTTATTGAATAGTAGTTAATTTGGAGATTAATTGGAAAGTAGACGAAGGTATTTGGTTACCGACCCGGTAATAATAGTTCAACCTTCAACGTTTCAACACACGAAGGTGCGGGTACTTTCCAAGCACTGGCGAATAAGGAGCTTACGTCACCGAAGGCGTAAGATTGTTTTTTTTATATAATTTTTTTTACTTTTCTTTGTGCTAGTTATAAGGCACTTTATTATATAAAGTATCAGACTTTGGCTAACTTCGCCATTTAAATTTTTTTTATTTTTTTTTATTACTGGTACTTTATTTGTTATATAATTCCTGTAATAGAATCTTAATTTACTTTGAAAATATTGTGTTTTTAGTTAATTTTTATTAGTTAATAAAAATATTATTGAATACTTTTAAAATTTTTTTATTCCGTACATAGATTATCGGATTAAGTTTATCCTACATAGTAATTGGGCTAGTGGGCTCTGAACTGCTATATTTTATATTGAATATAGTAATCGTGGCACACGCGTGGCATGACACCATTAGGTAAGCTGCACGTCAGACAGTGTGTACTATCAGATTGTACGACAATAAAGATTATTTTTTTGTATTTAATAATTATAATTAATTAATAATTTTATTAGCTATAACAATACAATATTTATCGTTTAAAAAGAAAAATTTTTGAAAGGTGAAAATAATAAATAAAACTTTGCTTCTAAATTTATTACTACAAATATACTAAATTACAAAATTCAAGTGGTCGATAAAGATTTCGAGCTTGAAAAATATTCTATTAAGTTGTCGATAAAGATTTCGAACTTAAAATTATTCTATTAAGTTGTCGATAAAGATTTCGAACTTAAAATTATTCTTAAAAAAGTAGTCGAAAAGAACCTCGTGCTTTATAATTTCTACTAAGTTGTCGATAAGGATTTCGAGCTTATACTTACTAAAGAAAGCAAATAAAATTATTATTTTCAAAAATTACTAAGATATATTGTTTTAAAATTTGATTCGATATTAAATTACTTGTTAAATTATATTTTTAAAGTTGGACTTTCAAATTTATTCGTATTTAATAACCTCGTTAATTTACAATAAAAAAATTATTAACTAAAAACGAAATGTCTACTAAAAGTACTTTAAGTTTTAAAGAATTAAAGAAAGAATTACGAGACATAGTGAAGCTTAGCAAGGACAATTTAGATATAAAGTCCTGGGCTACTGAATTAAAACTTTGGATCAAGATACAAGGTATCACAGATCCGGAAACAATATTTAATGCTTGTTTACTTACCAGCTCTGGTGAAGTACAACGCGTTATTGAAGATTTGGGAGAAGATAGTGATGATGAAAGTGATGATTCATCAGATGAAGAAGAAGATGATGAAGAAGAAAATGTTGATGATGATAAATTTCCTTCTCTTGAAAAAATTATTTCAAGTCTTGAAAATTTTTACGGTATTAAAGAAGACCAAAATTTACTTCTTAAAGAACTTCGTGCAATGCGAATTAAAAGAAACGAAAAGATTAAAGACTTTAATGTAAGATATAGAACTTTGTACACTAAACTTGATAAAAAGAGAAGAAAGCGCATTGGTGTACTAGATTATATTGACTCTATTCAAAATAATTATGAAGCCTGGAAGAAATTATCCCTTAAAGATGATATAAGTATGGAGAAAGCTTTCAAAATTGCCGAGAAAGTAGATAGACTTTCTGTAAGGAACAATAATATTAATACCTATAATGTTAATAATTCCCAGCATAATCAAAATAATCAAAACAGTACTACTTCAAGACTTTATCCTAAAAGAAGAAACGAAACTTTCCAAACAAGTCAAACAAATAATAAACTGAAACCTCAAGATATTATAGAAGAATCAACCCAGAAAATGAGAAATTTATCTGTTAAAACTTGCTTCTTCTGTAAGGAAGAAGGTCATTACTCATACTATTGCCCTCAATTAAATAAGATTATGGAAAAAAATAAAAAAGAAATATATTCCAAAAAGTCTTTAAACTTCTAAATGGGAGCAGAAGCACTCCCAATGACAAAACAATAGCTTCATTAAATAATTTACAAAATAATACTTTTACCAAGAATACCCCAATTGATAATAATTCCTTTAATAAAGAATCTGAAGAATCTGATTTTAGTGACACAACTGAAAGTGAGGATAATATCATTATAAATGCTATAAAAAGAAAAATGAATGATAATAACAGCGAAAAGGAAGAAAATAATTCCAAGAAAGTACATAAAAGTTTAAAAGATAATCCACGTCCTTTCGCAACTCCTGCTTTAAGAAAGAAGAAAGAAAATGAGCTACATAATAAACCAAATAAAGTTTATAAAAATCAAATACTTCCTTCAATTTTAACTCAACCAAATATTAACAAAGAAAAACAAAAAGAAAAGGAATTAAGAAATATAACAAGAGTAAGAGAAAGTAAAGAAGAAAACAACAATTATTCATCAAAAGGAAAGAAAAAAGTTGAATCTGAAGATATACTTGTAATCGATAATGAAATAGAAGATATAGAAATGAATAAAGATAATCAACAAAATAAAACTAATACTTTGGAAAAATTAATTTCAACAAAAACTAAAGAAACTAATAATGAAAATACTCAGTTAGTAAAAAGGAATATCAAAATGATGAATAATAAAGAACCTTACAATATTATGGATGATTTAAATAATCTTAAATCCAGTATTACGATAGGTCAACTCTTGAATGCATGTCCGAAAATTCGTTCACAATTAACTCAAGGTTTAAAGTTAGAAAAATCTAAAATAATTGGAACTGTAGACAATGTAATAGCACGAACTTTATTAGTGAATAACTATGATCATAGCTACATAAGTAAAAGTAATGAAGTAGCCGAAGAAGACTTAGCAATGGTTGATGCAAGTGTTGACGGAGTACTAGGAAAACTTTTAATTGATTCTTGTAGTAACCTAAGCATCGTTACTAAGCAGTATTTTGATAAATTACCTGGTGAATATGAAACAGTTGGAAAAAGTCGTGGAAGAATCCAACTAGCAACACAAGATGAAGAATACTCGGAAGGAATTATTGTTCAATTACCAGTAAAAATTAATAATTATGAATTTAATGCGGACTTTAGAATTATTGAGAAAGAAGACTCATTTTATGATATGTTAATAAACTTTAAAACTCAAATCGATCATTGTTTATTTATTCATCCGACCTTAAACAGTTTATGTAAACTTTTGTCAGAAAGTGAATACGAAGAAATAGCTAAAATAAATAATCAATATTATGATGAAGAAAGTATAATTTGCACTATTAGAAAAGTTAAAGAAACGAATAATGAAAAGGAAATTATAAAGGAATTAACTCCAATGGAATTTATTGAGAGTGATGAATTTTTAAGTACCTTAAATAAAGATTATAAAGAACAAATTATTAAAATTCTCAAAGAAATGATTGACATAGTTGCCACTTCAACAGAAGAACTAACTCCTTCTAAACTTTCACCACATAAGATCCGTTTGAAAGCAAATGCAAAGCCAGTAAAATTAAGAAGTTATAGGTTAACTAAATTAAAATCAGATATCTTAAAAGAAGAACTTACAAAGCTTATTAAGAAAGGATTGATAGAACCATCCTGTTCAGAATGGTCATCTCCAGTAGTACTCATTCTAAAACACAATGGAAAGTGGCGCTTGTGTATTGACTACCGAAAAGTCAATGATATGACAGAAAAAGATTCTTATTCAGTTCCATATATAGATGAAATTTTTGATAGTCTCGGAGGATCTAAAATATTTACAACTCTTGATTTATTTTCTGGTTTTCACCAAATCTTAATGGATGAAGAAAGCGTTGAAGTAACCACTTTCACTACTAAGTTTGGAAATTATCAATTTAAGGTTATGCCTTTTGGACTTACTGGAGCTCCCTCAACCTTCCAAAGAGAAATGAATAAAATTTTATTCCCTTTTATTGGTGAATTTGTTTATGTATTTATTGATGATGTTTTGATCTATTCAAAAAGTATCGAAGAACATTTAATTCATATTAAACAAGTATTAGAAGTATTTAAAGAAAACAAGTTAAAAATTAATATTGAAAAGTGCCATTTTCTTCAAACTGAAGTTGATGTATTAGGTCACAAACTTACTACTAAAGGATTAAGTCCCATGGAAAGTAAAATAACAGCTATTAAGAAGTGGGAAGCCCCTTCATCAATTCATGAATTAAGATCATTTCTAGGAGCAATAGGGTATTATCGTGACTTTATCCCTAAATATGCTCAAATTACCTCACCTTTATGTAAATTATTGAAAAAGAATACTAAATATGAATGGAATAAAGAACAACAAGAAAGCTTTGAACTCCTAAAAGAAAAATTAATCAATGCACCTATTCTAAAATTTCCGTCATTTGACAAACCTTTTATCATTAGAACTGATGCTTCGTATAATGGAATTGGTGGAGTTCTTTTACAAAAAGAAGAAGAAACCGGTAAGGAGCATCCAATACACTTTATAAGTAGAAGTTTGAAGAAAACTGAAAAGAATTATGGTATCACAGATTTGGAAGGAACAGCTTTATTTTACTGTATGACTAAATTTAAATCTTATATTGAAGGAAATCCATTACCTACAACTATTTACACAGATCATAAACCATTAGTTGGTTTATTTAAGAATAAAGAACCTTTGAATGCAAGGCAAACAAGATGGTGTCTAACCGCTAGTATGCTTGGAATTAATATAAAATATGAATCAGGCAAAAAGAATGTGTTAGCTGATGCTCTTTCAAGAATGAAAAGTAAGGAAGAGAGAAAGATATTATTAACAAAAATTACTAATGGAAATAATGAAGAATTATTATCTAAGGTTATAAAGGAATTTATTAATGAAAAGTTTACTGTTATTGATGGTGAAGATTACTTTATCGACAATGGAAATTATAGAAAATTAATAACGGACGAAAATGAAAGGTTTAAATTAATTTTAGAAGCTCATAATATTGGCCACGAAGGATATTACAAAACATATCAAAGACTTAAGAAAAACTTTTATTGGAATCATATGATTAAAGATATCAAAAGAATTGTTAGTAATTGTGAAAAATGCCAATTAAATCGTCCTCAACCATATCCAGAACCAACCGAAAACCATCCAACTAAAGTGGAGGGTCCCTTTGTGCATTTAGGATTAGATATTATAGGACCGTTACCAAAAACAAGAAATAATAATCAATATATTATAGTAACTGTTGATTACTTTACCAAATGGGTTGAAGCCGAACCCACTGAAAACATAACTTCCTCTGATATAATTAAATTTTTAATAAACGTTTTTGCAAGACATGGTGTGCCTCAAGTTATTACTACAGATAATGGAGTCCAATTCACTTCTGATATGACTAAAATCTTTCTTGATCTTTATGATGTTTATGTAAAATTCATAGCTACCTATCACCCTGAATCCAATGGTCTCACTGAAAACCGAAATAAAGAAATTGGAAAATTACTTCGTTTATTAGGAAGGAAAAATCAAGATTGGGATGAAGTTTTACCTTCTGCTTTATGGGCACTTCGAACTACCAAAAACACAGCTACCGGACATTCTAGTTTTGAATTAGTATATGGAAGAGAAGACCAACAGCCTTATGATATAGCCATAAGAACAATTGAAAATGCAGGTAAATCGTATGATGAAATTTTAATGGAAAAATTTGTTCGTCATTATCAATGGACTAGAGAAGCATGCGAAAATGTGAAGAATGCTAACAAGTATTGGGCAACAAGACGAGAAGAACAAATAAGTATGAAAAAAGGAAAAGAATTAAAAGCTGGTGATCTTGTTCTTGTTAGAAACTTTAGCCGCACTAAGCTAGAACCATATTACAATGGACCATTTAAAATTTTAAAAATTCAATTCAACACGGCAACCTTAATCGATCAGAAAACTGGGAAACAACTCGATAGGAATGTTCATTTTAAAAATTTAGTAAAGTTTAACTCCGCTTACAGAGAAGCTTGAGTCTTCGTCGGGGCATCTTGATAAGAATGTACTAAATAATGCATTCTTAATTAAATCTACGATTTATTTCTAATACATTATGTGTACATTATTATTTTTGTACTTTAATAAATTTTTAAATTCAAAGATTAAAAATTAGATCAAAAATTATATTAAACTTTATAATTTTTATATTAAATCTTATATTAATAGTAATATTTTTATATATTTAAAACTTATATTAACAATTTTAATAATAAATCTTATTTTTTTATTTTTATATTAATAATGAAAATTTGTATTAATAATATTTTTATATATTGATAATTAAAAATTTATATATTATATTTTAACTTTTATTATAAAATTTTATATCGAAATGTTTTATTTTATATTGAAAAATATTTTATTTTATTAAAAACCTTTATATTAGAATAGTATTTTTATTTTTATTTGAATATTTTAACAGATTGTAATAAAAATTTTAGCCAATTAAATAAATTCTTATTAGTAATATTTTAGATAGATTATAAAAAAAAAAAAAAAAAAAAAAAAAAAAAAAAAAAAAAAGTTTTATTAATATTATAAATGTATTTTATTTATATTGTTATAATTAAATTTTATATAATTGATTATAAAAATCAATTTAAATTTAATAGTTTTTATATATAAAAAGAAAAATAATAATAAAATGTAATTTAGTGGCAAGAACAACTTTTATGCCTTGAAAAAAAAAGTATAAATAGTTGTAAATTTTGCTACTAATTTTTAAATATCATCAAATCAAATAAAATCAAATAAATTTATAAATAAAAATAATAAATAAATAAATAAAATTTGTGTTTCCTTACTTTATTTTTATTTAATTCTCTAAAACCTTAACAACTGAAGATTTCGTTACGATAATAAACTTTGATAATTAGAATTATCAAATTAATTTGATTTTAAATTTATTGATTTTATTTAATAATAAAATATCTATAATATATTACTATTAAGGTAATTTTACAATAACCTTACAAAGTATAAAAGAAAGATGTAAAAATCTATCTTTTATGTTCTTTGTAAGTTACATAATAATAATATTTAATTATAAGATAATAATAATATAAATAATAATAAAATATAAGGATAAATTTAATTATATAATTAATTTGAATAATTGAATTTAATATAGATATGTTGTAAACATATATAAAAACATAATATAAATAAAATACACGTGACGTCAAATGTATCATTGAAATTAATTATTAATATAAACCTTATTTATTAATATTCTCAGAATTATTAGGCCTAAGATAACCCTTTAAATATTAAACAAGAATTTATATTAATTATTAATTATTTAAATATATATATTATTTATAATTAAATAAATAATATTTTTAATTATTGAAATGTAAATAACTGAAATTGAGATTTCAATTCAGTTATAATTTCAACATTAGTTGTTAAGATAATAACTGAATTTCAATTCAATTTCAATTTCGATAATTCAGTTATTTGAATTTCAATATTAATAAAAAATAATAATATAATAATTATTATTAAAATATTTAGGAATTAGTCTAGGCCAACTAATTACTAAATATTATTAACATATTGAATTTAATATATATTAAATAATGTAAACACGTGATTGTCATATTAAATTAATTTCTACATATTATATTTTAATTATAAATTATAATATTTAGCAATATTTAATTCTTATATTTTATTTATATTAATTATTTATATTATTATCTAACTTTATATTATCAATATCAAACTTATATTAATATTATTTACATATTCATATTAATAATTAATATTTTAATAATTAATTTATTTTATATAAATACATGTTTAAATTCTTTTGATTAATCCTTTGTAGGATTATTGTAATTTAAATTATAGTAATAATTATATAAAATAATAATGTAATAAAATATTATTAAGATTAAATAAAATTTATATTTTAGATAAAAACTTAATTATAAAATTTACTAATAACAATATGTTTTAAATAAGAATAAAATTTAATTATTAATTAATTACTATAATTTGGCATCTTGACCTAATCGTTAAGACCAAATTATCTAAAAACTTTGACATTAGTGTTAAGATTTTGATATATTTTATGTTTTAAATTTAAATAAAATAATATATTAAAATTTTACAAAGTCAATATGTCTAAATAGTAATATGCTATATAGATATATAATAATAATAATAAATATTAATAAATATTTAAATGGTTTAGTTTAATAAAAATTTATTTTATAATAAACTTATAATAATTTAAAATTATTTAATTATTTTTATTTAAAATAATTTCTCTTTATTTATTTAATAATTAAATATCTATAAACAATTAACTATAAAGGTAATTTTACAATAACCTTACAAAGGATAGTGCACTTGAATAAATATAAGCCACATATTTTTGAGATGGCGTATTAGATATAAATTTTTTATATAAATAAATAATTAAATAATAATTAAATAAATATTTTTTTTTTATAATAATTTCATAATTTAATATATATATATTTGATAATAAAAAATAAAAAAAATAAAAATATGTTTAATAATTATTTTTTCAAAGAAATTATATGTGCCATTTTATTTTAATGTTTTAAATATTATATTCATATTCATAAATAAAAATTTATAAAAAATAATATAAGCCACATTCTAAAATGAAAATTTATGTAAAAATATTTAAAGCCACATTCCGAAACGCACCACCCTCTATATAAAAACATAATATAAATAAAATACACGTGACGTCAAATGTAGTATTGAAATTAATTATTAATATAAACCTTATTTATTAATATTCTCAGAATTATTAGGCCTAAGATAACCCTTTAAATATTTAACAAGAATTTATATTAATTATTAATTATTTTAAATATATATATTATTTATATAATTAAATAAATAATATTTTTAATTATTATTGAAATGTAAATAACTGAAATTGAGATTTCAATTCAGTTGTAATTTCAACAAAGCCCTCCTCTAAAAATCGGATTCAAGACAATTTTTGTGTAACGATAAGGAGGTCTAAATTTTTATTAAAAAAATTTTTTTGAAATTTCATGAATTAAAAATTTTATTATTTTTGTAAGGAGTGATATAAAACAAATATGATTTTTGATATGCGGGACTTTTATGTGCAATAATTTATAAGTATTAGGTTTTTAAATAATGGTAGTTTAGTAAATTTTATTAATAAAATTATAATATTCGTACAATTAAAATAATAATTCTAATTCCTAAAATTTTACAAGAGAGTCCTAATATAAATAATCTAATCTATTTATAAGAAATAGGTTATATATTAATTATATATTCTAATATATAGAACTACATTAATTTTATATGAATTAAAGTATTATAATTATTATAATTATAATAATACATATTGAAATAAAATAAAATAAAATAATTATTATCAAAAAGATATAAATTTAATATTTAATAATTATTATTAAATATACAAATATGTTACTACACATATTTGTTTTATATCAGGAGGAAGGTCACTTGAGTCCTTTAAAATTTTTATAGGAAACCCTTTTCAAGTGAGTGACCATTTCATTGAAATTGTGAAAATTCTAAAATTTAATAAAATTAAAATTTTGTTAATAAAATTGATGGTTGGGAATATAATGGTACCATTTTTTTTTTTTTTTTTTTTTTTTTTTTTTTTTTTTTGAATGTATTTGATTTAGAATTTTTGAAATTGAAAATTTGAAATTGAAATTTTGAAATTTTAATTTCAATTAACTTTTTAATTTGTAGCATTAAATTTTTAAAAAAACATGAAAATTATAATAATTTATAAAATTTTGATTATAATGAATTATAAATTGATTGTTAAGAGTGTATTATAGCTATATTTTTTGAATTTTGAAATTTTGAAATTGCAATTTCGTGTTGTAATTATTGAAAAATTAAAATTAACTAAAAAAAAAAAAAAAAAAAAAAAAAAAAAAAAAAATAGATAATAATAAAGTAAAAGTTAAAAAATTAATAATAAAAAATATAATTTCCAAAAATTTTTTTTTTTTTTTTTTTTTTAATTATATGCAATCGAAGTAAGCTTCCTTCCATTCTTTAAATATAATAAATAAATGTCTTGATTTCTTGGGTTGTTTTCAACTTCCTCTGAAGGAACCCAATCATTTGTATTTTTATATTTGTACCTTAACACGATATTCATAACATTTTTTTTCTTATAGTTAGTCCTTAATCCAGAAATTTTCGATAATATCCTTAATAGATTCTTCATGAGATCTTCATTTTTCTATATTCTAGAGGAGTAGGAATGAAAGGCTCCAGCTCGGATATATGGAATACTGGATGGTGTTTAGGGAAAGGGGATCTTTTTAAATCTATTTTATAATTATTATTATCTAAGGCTTCAAGTACTTTATCAGGTTCGTTCTTACAAGATGATAATTTAGAATTATCTTCGATATTGAGTGAAGAAGGAGTTTGAACCCATACTAAGTCACCTTCTTTAAAAACAGGAGGTTCTAATCTTTTCTTATCAGCATGCCCTTTATATAATTCTTTGGAATGTAGTAAGACGTCTTTAATGTGATTGAAAACTAGTATTTACATTTTTTATATATTTAAAAATTAGTATCCATTTGAGGTAATAAAAAGAATTCGTCCATGGAAGGATGGAACCCATAATTTATAAAGAAAGGAGTTTTCCTTAATAGATTCATTAACCGAATTATTATATGTAAATTCTGCAAGGTATATCCAATCAATCAGTCAATCCAGTCATCATGATAATAAGCTCTTGAATATGCCCTAAGATATTATTCAATAAAAGAGTTAACATCTTTCAACTTGTCCGACGGTTTCCTGATGTATCTATTTTTTGAAAAATTTTTATAATAAAATTTATTTTTTATTTTTTCTTTTTAAAAATTTATTTTTAAAAATTTTTTTCTTTTTAATTCGTTTAAATAAAAATTATTGCCCTTATTTTTTATAGATTTATTTTTATGATTATTTAAGGTGTTATAATTTAAATAAGAATATAAGTTGTTATATTTTTATAATTATAATGTATTTTGAATTTTCTAATAAACTGATTACCAAAAAGTTAAATCAGTAGGAATACAATTTGAGATTAAGAATTTTTCTTTAAAAAATCTTTGAAAATAAAGTTTATTATATTTTTAAAAAATTTAATTTGGAAATTTAACCAAACAAATTGATCTAATTTGGTAGTTCTACCTGAAATATCTTTGACGAGGATTTTATTTTTTTGTTTTTTTGAATATTTAATTTTAATTAATTTACTAACTTTTCTGTAAATAAAATTGTAAAATTTTAAATTATTTGAATCCTAAACCCGAATCTACCAAAAATTGGTGGAGATATCGGGGAGTATTGGTTCTACCTTGGAAGAAGTCTTTGGTCCTACTTGTGGTGGAGTTCTTAAAACTCATATAAAATTAAATTAAAATTAATTAAATATAAAAAAAAAATATATATATATATATATACATTTCTTTTATACTTTTTATTCATCATCATCATTAATAAAAAAAAAAAAAAAAAAAAAAAAAAAACATAGACTTGCACATATGGGTACCCATCTCCCATATGGCCATACAGTTATTAATTAACTGTAAGGTGATGAGTTATTGGCATACTGTATCAGCTTCGCCGCTCTCAATCGTCGTTACACACTGCCCGGAGATGCATTCCTAACGTTCCTACATATATCTCTAATGACCACGAGCATCAGAACGGAACCATTAACTCCTCCCTAGTGGGTGTAATCATTGGCGATTGGAAATTTTACAATCATCAAGGTCTATGCTTCAATTCAAAGCGTAGTATCATGGTTGGGTGAAATAATCATCTGAGGGAAAGCCTTATAGACATCACGTGTGGTCTCATGATATCCCAGGATAGAAACCTCATCCGATTATTTGGTGCCATGCCGAGGATTCGAACCCCGCCCTCTACAGTAACCTGTATCGTCCTAACCGACTGGACCAACATGGCATCATCATTAATAAATTATTATTTTTTTTTTTGGTTCTACCTTGGAAGAAGTCTTTGGTCCTACTTGTTGTGGAGTTCTTAAAACTCATATAAAATTAAATTAAAATTAATTAAATATAAAAAAAAAAATATATATATATATATATATATATTTCTTTTATACTTTTTATTCATCATCATCATTAATAAATTATTTTTTTTTTTTTTTTGAAGTTATCAGTTTGTGTGTGTTGTGATTGTTGTTGTTGTGATTGTGGTAATAATAAATTAACATTAATTTTATTTGGTCTTCGCGTGCTCCAAATAAAACTTCATACTGAGTGTACTGCGTACTAAGCGGTTATAGATATTTCTATAATTGCGAGTGGTATAATCAAGTGTTTGGAGAGGGACCGATTACGAACTAATCAATCCCCGATTAGATATAAAGGTAAATACTGTTGGGAAGCAGAAATTACCCTATAGATCACCCATTATACGTTCAATACGGTTTGGGTGCTCTTAGAATTAAGAGGAATGAAAAAAAAAAAAATTTAAGGATTTCAATATTAAATATAAAATTTTATATTTATTTAAAGTTAAATAAAAAGAAGTCAAATAAGTGTTTTAGACTACAAAGACTCCATTGAAAACAATGTTGAAACCTGGAAACATCTAATCTTATTTGATGACATTCTTCTGTCAAAAGCCTTTAAAATTGCTGAAAAAAGCAGATAGGTTAAATTATATGGGTTGTAATCAAAGAAGACATTCCTCTACCTTTTCACCTTCTGCAAATACTTCTTTTTTTAATAATAAAATTAATTAATTTTCATCCTCCTAAAAAAAAAAAAAAAAAAATAAGTTAGAACATAAAGGTAATATTAAAACCAAAGGAAGATAATGACATAGAGGAATTAACAAGAAAAATGAGAAATTTGACAATCAAGGAATTATTTCACAAAAATTTTGATATAATAGCGACAAAGACAGATGATTCTTGGTAAATTGAAACACCTCCCTCATAGGGATCGAACTAGTTCCAGGTGTCAGGTGCCCAAGCAATAAAACAAAAATCATATAGAATAACCTCAATCACTTATATAGATGTATTAAAAAGGGGAAATTAATAAAATTAATTGAAAATTACCTTTATTGAACCTTCTTTCTCGTCATGGTCTTCACCTGGTGGTACTTTTTCCAAAAAAAAAAAAAAAAAAAAAAAAAAAAAAATGGTAACAAATGGCGATTGGGGTGTGGATTATCGCAAATTGAATAATTTTACCATTTAAGGATACTTATGCACTACCATTAATCGATGATATTTTTAATTACATTTAGCCAGCCATTAGCAATAATTCCCAATACTTATCTACTATTGATTTGTTTTTCTGGGTATCACCAAAATACCCATAGCTGAAGAAGATAAAGATAAAACAGCCTTTACCACTATACCTGGAAACTATAACTTCAGAGTCATGCCATTTGGGTTATGTAACGCTCCGGCTTCCTTTTAACGTGAAATGAACCAAATTTTTTATGGATTTAATTGGTGTTTGCGTTTTGTATTTTTATATTGATGATATAATTTGTATTTTCAAAAACGTTAGAAGACCATATTTAGTGATTTGAGTAAAAGTTTTTAAAATGAAAAAAAATGAAAAAATGAATTAAAAATAAATATTGAGAAATGTACTATTTTTTTTTCAAAAAAATAAAGTCACTCTCCTCGGTCACGTCACATTCTTTCTACCGAAGGTGATTTCTCCCATTTCTGAGAAGGTCAAAGTTATTATAAATTGGATTCCGCCCTGAAGACAAAACTCAGTTGCGATTCTTCCTTGGCGCTATTGATTATTACCGAAAAGTTTATTGAAAAGTTTATTTATTGACAACTTTGCTCAAGTTGCATACCCATTGTTGTTCCAATTAACTTAAGAAAGAAAATTTCCCTTTATTTGATCTGAGGACTGCCCCAGTTGCTTTTGAAGAACTAAAAAAATAAATTAGTTAAGTGCCCCTTATCTTAACACCTCCTGACTATAAGAAATCACGTATTATCCACATGGATGCATCAAGGACAGACTTTGGTGGTGGTGTTTTACCTCAAATTTAAAGATAATAGAGAGGTTCCAATCTATTTTGAAAGTAAATCCCTTTCCTTATTAATTAAAAAATTTTATGAAAAACCTACGAGTTATTTATCAAAGATATGATTATTAAAAATTAAAATCTTTTACAATGTCTTTATAATTATTAATTCTTGGTATTGTTATGTTCCTTTAAGGAATTTATATTAAACATATTATACAATAATTTTTAAGTTAGCCTTTAATTATAAATGAATTAATAAATATTTAAAATGTTAACCTTTAATTATAAATGAATTAATAAATATTTAAAATGTTAACCTTTAATTATAAATGAATTAATTAATAAATCTTTAAAAAATTAACCTTTAATTATAAATGAAATAATAAATCTTTAAAAAAAAATAACCTTTAATTATAAATGAAATAATAAATCTTTAAAAAAAAATAACCTTTAATTATAAATGAAATAATAAATCTTTAAAAAAAAATAACCTTTAATTATAAATGAAATAATAAATCTTTAAAAAAATTAAATATTTAAATTTTTTTTTTTTTTTTTTTTTTTTTCATTCCAAAGATATTAAACTTTAAATATAAATATCTGAAGAAAATAACTTCTTCCTTGAACAGTTTAATTAATTGAATAAATAATGTTTCATTAAATAAATAAGTTTAAGTATTTAATGAATAAATAAAATAAAGTATTAAAGAAAATTAAATATTGTTTTTGTGTCTTTTTTTTTTTTTTTTTTTTTTTTATTTTTATTTTTATTTTGAATTATTTATCTTTAGTGTACTAAATTTTCGTTTTTTCCAATCATAAAAATAAGATCTTTAAACCCTACCATCAGGAGTTTCGTTACAACTAATAAAG
Organism: Neocallimastix lanati (nom. inval.); assembly: GCA_016946835.1. Lineage (NCBI taxonomy): Eukaryota > Fungi > Neocallimastigomycota > Neocallimastigomycetes > Neocallimastigales > Neocallimastigaceae > Neocallimastix > Neocallimastix lanati (nom. inval.). Next base: position 394,513 of record JACVTC010000030.1, on the reverse strand, counting down.
CCTTAGTAAGATTTAAGGCGTAAAACTTTAGTCTACAAACTATTTGCTGGAAATTTTCTTAATTCATTTTATTTGAATTATAAAAACTTTTTTTTTATTACTGATTATCGCTTGTATATTAATACAATTTAAATATTAATTAATTTACTATATTGGATTAATCGATTAAACAAAATAAATTTATTTCAATAGGTTTATACTTATTTTAAAATTTGTATTCATTTAAATTTATTATTATAAGGTAATATAGAATAAAAAGATTATTTATTAATAAATAATAAATAATAACTAATAACAAATAATAATAAAAAAAAAAGTATTAATAGATAATTGAATTATAAATAATAAATAATAAATAATAAATAATAAATAATAAAATAATAAATAATAAATAATAAATAATAAATAATAAATAATAAATAATAAATAATAAATAATAAAATAATAAATAATAAATAATAAATAATAAATAATAAATAATAAATAATAAATAATAAATAATTGAATAATAAATAATTGAATAATAAATATTTGAATAATAAATAATTGAATAATAAATAAATAATTGAATAATAAATAAATAATTGAATAATAATTAAATAATTGAATAATAAAAAAGCGTATTTATTAAAACATAGACTTGCACATATGGGTACCCATCTCCCATATGGCCATACAGTTATTAATTAACTGTAAGGTGATGAGTTATTGGCATACTGTATCAGCTTCGCCGCTCTCAATCGTCGTTACACACTGCCCGGAGATGTATTCCTAACGTTCCTACATATATCTCTAATGACCACGAGCATCAGAACGGAACCATTAACTCCTCCCTAGTGGGTGTAATCATTGGCGATTGGAAATTTTACAATCATCAAGGTCTATGCTTCAATTCAAAGCGTAGTATCAGGGTTGGGTGAAATAATCATCTGAGGGAAAGCCTTATGGACATCACGTGTGGTCTCATGATATCCCAGGATAGAAACCTCATCCGATTATTTGGTAGCGTATTTATTAAATCAATAATAAATAATGGAATAGTACAGGTCAATGGATAATTAAAAATAAGGTTAATTTTTAATCAAACTTTATAAAAAAAAAAAAAAAAGAATAAATTAAATAAATTAAAAAAAAAAAATAAAAAAAAAATTAAAAAAAAAAAAAAAAGGATAATCTAGACTTTTTTAAAATTTAATAAAAATAATTTTTTTTTTTATTTATAAATTTAATTTATATTAATCAAAAATGTTTTTCATTGGAATGGTGTACACTAATTATTCATCTAACCCTTTATTTCAAGATATAAATTGTCAAATAATTAAATATAAAAGAAAATTATTATTATTATTATTATTATTATTATTATTATTATTGTTTAATATTTATTTATTAATAATTAGATATATAACGCAAGTGTTATATAAATGGTTAACAAAGATTTAAAGTACAGATAAAATTACATGTTTTTATATTTAATTGTGGCTTGTTCTAGATACATACTAATTTATATTTTAATTTGTAATTACAATATATTTAATATAATTTAATTTAATATTTTATTAAACTTAAGCTAGACTATAACTTTATATTAATAAAATTAACATACGTTAACACTCCCCCTCAAATTAGATTTTTTTTTTTTAATATTAAAAATCTTATTTGCAAATATACTCATTTTTGTACCATTAACATCTTTAGTGAGAGCGTCAGCTAACATTTCTTTTGTATCTTTGTATTCTAATTTTACTTTCCTTTTTACTATATTATCTCTATTAAAATGAAATCTAATATCTATGTGTTTTAACTTTGTATTGATTTCACCATTTTCAATAGTTATTTTACTTGCTAAATTATCTGTGAAAATGGTAATTGTTTTATTATAATTTATTAATTCTTTTAAAATATTTCTGATCCATAGAATTTTTTTAATATTTTCGGATGTGCTAATGTATTCTGCTTCTGCTGTAGACGTAGCTACACATGTTTGTTTTTTAGAAATCCAGCATATGGGACTGTTTCCCATAAGTATTATTCCACCAGACGTAGATTTCCTGTCATTTAGATCACCTCCAAAATCGGCATCAGTGTATGCTATTATTTCCCCTTGTCCATCATATACAATTTTATAATCTTTAGTACTATTTATATATCTGAAAATATTTGTTATTTTATTCCAGTCTGATATTGTGGGTTTTTCTGATTTTCTGGCAGCCTTGTTCACGGAGAATGCGATATCTGGCCTTGTGCATTTTGATAGATATATTAAGGAACCTATAGCACTCTTGTAGATTGTTTTATTGAAAGGTTTATTATTTTCAGAGATAGTGTTGTCTCCTGTGCATGGTGTTTTTCTTTTTCTCATTTCTTTTATATTAAATTTGTCTAATATATTATTTATAAAACTATTTTGTGATATAATATATTTATTCTTTTGTTTTTCAATTTTTATGCCAAGTATGAATTCGGCTGGTCCACAATTTGATATTTTAAATTTTTCTTTAATTTTTGTAATTATATTTTGTATTTCTTTGTCTTCACCAGTTATGATCATATCGTCTACATATAAACCTATGATGCATTTGGTTTTATTATTCTTTGAATATTTAAATATACACTTTTCAGATTTTATTTGTTTAAATCCATTTTTATTTAAAAATTTTGTAATCGTTTGGTTCCATTGCCTACCGGATTGTTTTAATCCGTATAGTGCTTTATTGAGTTTCCAGAATCCCCGCCCAAAGTTAGTATCACCTAGTGGAATAGTAGTGTAAATATCAGTATCTAATGGAGCGTTGAGATACGCAGCTTTAATATCTAATTGGTAGATATTCCAATTAAACTTAGCTGCTAAAGCGATAATAAGCTTTAATCCATCAATGTTTAAGGTAGGAGAATAAGTAAGTTCATAATCAATACCTCTACGTTGTTTAAAACCTCTAGCAACTAGGCGAGCTTTAAATCTAACAATATTATTATTAGAGTCTTTTTTGGTAGCAAAAACCCATTTTGTCGAAATAAGATTTTTGTTTTTAGGAATGTAATTAACGATGGACATAACATTATTATTGTATAAATTATTAAGTTCATCTTGTATAGCTTTATACCAGTAATTTTTATTAGGACAATTAATAGCTTCATTAAAACTATTAGGTGTATCAGAGTAAATTGTAAAAACCATTTTTTCATTATTGGAAACATCATATTTAGGCCGAGAGATATCATTAGTAATATTAAAGAAAGTTTCAGGACTTAAAGGACGTTTGAGAACGGACTGATTGTTAATCCCTGTCATATTATCAGTCATATTTACATCTTGGTCAGAAATAATGGAAATAATATTATTATTAATGTAATTAGTATCAGAACCTAAATCATGGTTAATAGAATAAGAATCCTGGGGAGTTTTATCGCCAATAGGAATAACATCATTTTCATCTAAATTTGAACAATTATAATTGTTAATTGATAGATTATCATCAACAACATTATCTAGTAAATTTTCATTAGTAGCAATAATATTATTATTAAAATTGTCATCTTTAATATTTTTAGTGACAGAATCTTCATTATTTAAAGATTTATTAAGGGAAAGTTTAAATGTTTTATCAAAAGTATCATTTGTTACAGATGTATTGATTTTATTATTATCATTAATTATATTTTTATTATTGACATTTTGAAAAAAAATTTTATTAATAAATTTTTGATTAATTTTTGAAAAATTTTTAAGTTTCATAGATTTATTACTGTTATCATTAATTTTATGTAACTTATTATCTTTATTAATAAATGTTGTAGATTCACGTGATGTATTAAAAGATTTTAATTTAGTGGAATTATTATTCATAATATTATTATTCTTCGTCATTATTGGGTCTGAATTTAAATTATAAGATTTAATTATTTTACCATTATCCAATGGTTGTAAATTAAAATTTTCTTCATTTTTTGAATAATTTTTATTATTAAAATTTTTTTCATTTTTAAATTTAGAAATATCAATATTTTCTTTAAGCGTTTTTACAGGAGTACTGGCAGGGGAATTTTCGGTTGGCTTGGAATCATTTATATTTGAGTTAACAGTATTAATCAGAGTCGGTAAAACGATATCATTTTTACAGGATTTTTTACTATATTCCTTATGGGTAATTGAAGGATTTTCAGCATCTTTTCCTTTTTCTGCCCAATTATGTTTATTTTTATAAGAATAACTGCATTCACCTTTTTCAATGTAAGAATTATTTACCACGTTTTTTAATGAATGATTCAAATTATTTTTATTGTTTACATGGATATTGGTAAATATAAAATCATTATTATTATTATTTAAAGAATTGTTATTGACCTTTTGAAGTATATTTTGGTTTTCTAGTACTGTGTTAGTATTTTGTTTATTATAATTTTTATTTAAACGAACTATATTATTGTTACTATGTTTTACATTAGTTGAAATTTCATTATTTACTTCAGAAATTACATTTGAATTAATATTATTTTTTGCGTATAAATTATTTTGTTCTAAAGTAATATTGTGTTTATTGTTATGTGTGTTATTTGTTTTATTAAAATCCAATAGTTTATTTGTTTTTGTGTCCTTTTCTAAGGTTATGGTTTTAATTTTGTTATTTTTATTGTTTAAATTAATTATATCGTCGTTGTTAATATTATAAACCATATTTTCTTTACCTTTATCTATATTTTTATTATTATTCATATTATCTAAAATATTAATAATTATTTTCGTGTTATTATCATGTAAATTATTTTCTGCTTCTATTTTATTATCCTCGTTATCCATGTTCATATTGTTTAAATTATCGTTTACAATAATGTTATTTAAATCAATATTATTATTGTTTTCATTTAAATTATTATTTTCATTGTTTAGAACATTATTTATGTTTTCTATATTATTAATTATATTTTCATTTATAATATGATTATTTTCATTATTATTATTATTTACTATATTATTATCAATTTTTGTAAAAGAGAAATATGGGTCCACAAATCCTTCTTTCTCATATATATAGTTTGCTGGACATTCCTCTAAACATTCTACTTCTCTGACATGGTGTATTCTTTTGTTTTTTATGTCCATAATCCTATATGAGTAATTTTTCTTGCTGAAACCAAGAAATATTCCTTCCTTTGCTTTTGGAGTGAAATTGGATTTGTTTTCCATATTATCAATATAATAACATTTACATCCAAAAGTTCTTAAGTGTTTTAAAGAAATACTTTTTCCTGATATGACTTCATCAGGTATTAAATTATTATTTCCTTCATGAGGAATCATATTATACAAATAAGCCGCATGTCTTACTGCATATTCCCAGAAATTTTCAGATAATTTTGCCCAAAATAATAAAGTTTTAGCTGTGTTTTTTATTGTTTGATTTATCCTTTCGGTTTTTCCATTATTTTCTGGACAATATGGTGGAGAGAATGATTTTTCAATTCCATTATCTTTACAGTATCTTCTTATTTTCTTATTTTTATATTCTTTACCACCATCTGTTTTAAATATTTTAACTTTATAATTATCAAATTGATTGCTAAGGTATTTTAGAAAATCGATTATAATGTCTGGCGCTTCAGCTTTAGATTTTAAAGTGAAGAGCCAAACTTTCCACGAATATTCGTCCAAGAAAGTTATAAAATATTTTTTGTCATTAATAGAACTGTTATATGGCCCCGAAATGTCAGAGTGTATAACTTCAAGTATCTTGTTTGATTTAGGATTGTTCCCATTATGTGGGGAATGCTTCATTTTTACTACTTTACATTCTTTACATTTTGGGATCTTGATCTCGTGTAGTTCTAAATGTTTAGAAATATTTCTTATATATTGATGGCCCATTCTTCTGTGCCATATTTCTAGACTGTTTTGCCCTAAATCATCTAATGATAAAATATTTTGATTATTTATTATACTTTTTGTGTTTATTTTAAATTGATTAAAATCAGTTGATAGAAACGTTCCGATAACATTTTTATCACAGTCAGATATAGTCAATTTTACTTTTTCTTGACTTATTGGCTCAATAACGGATGTTATACCTATTTTTGCGAATTCGATGGCACTTATCAAGTTTTTATGTGCCTTTTTTGAATATAACACTTTGTTTAATTTTATATGGTAGTTGTTTATGGTAAATTCACAACTACCATATCCTTCAAAGTCTAAAGTAGTATTGTTTGCACATCTTAGTTGTACAAAATCTTCTTTATAATCTTTCAAAAGGTTTTTATCATTAGTTACATGTTCGTAAGCTCCACTATCATAATACCATTCAACTGTTTCGTTACTTTCTATATTTCTTTCAATTATGTTTACAGATTTTTCATCATTATCTATATTATATGGTTCATTTATTGATTCAATTAGCAAAGCATCATTAATATGTGGTTCACATAATGGTCTGATGTCTTCAAAATTATCATCTCTTTCGCTGTCACTTTCTTCATATTTAGAAGTTATTTTTTCCACTAAACCAAATGATTTTAATTCTTTTTCTTCATTTTTATGGTTTTTCTGGTAGAGTGATTGTTGCCTCCCTTCTTTTTTGTTTTCTCTTGCTTTCATATTGTATTTACAATCTTTTGTGAGATGTCCTCTTATCTCACAAATATGACAATATAAATTTTTGTTAGTTTTGTTATTGTTTCTGTTTATTTTCTTAACAAAACCTTTTCCTTTATGATAGTTTTTATTTTTATAACGTTTTTCAATTAGATCTATATCCATTGGATCATCATGATCATCATGTTCATCCATTGTATTTTCCCAATTTTCTAGATATGATCTAGCTGAAATTCTATCTTTTATACTTTCATATAATTGTCTGGCGGTAGTTTCTAAAGTTACATCTATAATGTTTTTAAAGTCATTTGGTAAAATATTGAACATGTACTTTAATTTTTCCCTTTCAGTCAAATTTACTCCGGCATCTTCCATTTCACCGAATATTTCATTTACGCTATCAGCCATCTTCATTATTTGGCTGCGGTCATTTGCCTTAAGTTTTCGCAATTTCTTGAGCCAGTATTCAGTGTCATTATTCTTATCACCGTATTTTGAAGTTAGTTTTTTCATAATTGTGAATGTTTTCTTCATTCTACTAACTTCCCTTAATATTTTTTCTTCAACGTTTTGAATCACCATAAGCATTAACTGAGAGTCTTTCTCTTCTGCTTTAGCAATGATTCTATTTCGGTTTTGAGTAAACACTTCATTGTAGTTTACATTTTCTCCACGATTTAATTGTAATTCCTCAATAATCTTCAGGATAGCTTTTACCGTCTTAGATTCTTCATTAGGATTAAGTCTATAGTTATTATCCTTCAGGTGAGAGATAACATCTTCTTCAATGAATTCTTCCATTCCATATCTCCTAGCTGCAGTCATGATAAGGAAATTCCATGTGGCAAAATTGGATACACCACGAAGACGTTGGTCCTTAGCTAAGTTAAATTGATAGGCCATCTTAATACTTTGTTAAAATCGATTTTTAAATTTAAAGCTTTGTAATTTATTATAGAGTACTGAGACTCTTAATCTATTATTGTTTAATATTTATTTATTAATAATTAGATATATAACGCAAGTGTTATATAAATGGTTAACAAAGATTTAAAGTACAGATAAAATTACATGTTTTTATATTTAATTGTGGCTTGTTCTAGATACATACTAATTTATATTTTAATTTGTAATTACAATATATTTAATATAATTTAATTTAATATTTTATTAAACTTAAGCTAGACTATAACTTTATATTAATAAAATTAACATACGTTAACAATTATTATTATTATTATTATTATTATTATTATTATTATTTATTACTATTATTGTTATTATTATTATTATTTATTACTATTATTATTATTATTATTATTATTATTATTATTATTTATTACTATTATTGTTATTAATATTATTATTTATTACTATTATTATTATTATTATTATTATTATTATTATTATTATTATTAATTTTTTTTTTTTTTTTATCTTTTTTTTCATTTTTTTTTTTTTGGTAATTTATTTTATAAATTTTGGTTATTTTTGGATATTTTATTTGTATTTTATTTTTATTTGTTAACTTTAAATATTTATATATTTATTATTATTTGAATTTAAAAAAAATTTTAAATTTATTTTATTTTTTTATTTTTTTATTTTTATTTTTTTTTTTTTTTTTTTTAATTTCCGGGGTGTGTACCGCCTTTTGTGTGGAATATTAAGGTCGTCAACCACCACAACACTTTCATAGAGGCAGAAATGTTCCACTCTGCTAGACGGCAACCTACTGAGTATTCAGCATTGTCGCTCTGTCATGTATATGAATGCTGAGAATTTTCTTATACGCTTTGAATTTAAATGAAAATGATTTATATTTATATTTATTTATATATTTATATTTATTTATATATTTATATTTATTTATATATTTATAATATTTATATCTATTTATATATTTATACCTATTTATGTATTAATATTTTGTATTTGTATTAATATTTCGTATTTCTATTTAAAAGTTTGTATTTTAAAAAAAAAAAAAAAGATACAAAAAATACAAAAAATACAAAAAATTAAAAACAATAAAAATAAAAATTAAAAATTAAAAAATAAAAAAATAATAATAATAATAATAATAAAAAAAAATTAACCATAAAAAGTTCTAGAATCATGTTCCATTTTTTTTTTTTTTTATTTTTTATTATTTCTTTTTTATTTTTTAGTTTTCATTGTTTTTTAATTTTTTAACTTTTTTATTCTTATTTTATTTTTATTTTTTTCTTTTTTTAATTTATAATTTATATTGAATTCCTCCATATAAAATAAAAAAAAAATAAAAAAAGGAATACCATAAAATTAAACAAATTAAATAATAAATTTATAAATAATAAAAGTATAATAAATAATAAATAAATTTTTTTTTTTTAAATTTATAATTATTTTATAAAAGTTTTTTTTTTTTATTTATTTGAAAGTAAAATACTATAAAAAAAAAAAAAAAAAAGGAAGTATTCATTAATAAAGAAAGAAAGAAAAATATCATTATTATGAAAGGGAATAAGAAATAAATAAGAAATAATTGAATAATAAATGATTAAATAATAATGAATTAAATAATTAGAATAAAGAATAATAATGATATAGATGATATAGATGGTATTAGATATAATTTTTATTTTTTAATTATTATTATTATTTGTTGGTGGTGGTGGCGGTGGTGGTAATTTTTAAAAAAAGAAGAAAAAAAAAAATTAAAATTTAATAAAAAAGATTAATAATAAATATTTTTGTTTTTTGTTTTATTGTCGCATTTATTAACGAATTTTAAACTTTTTTTTTGCTTATTCATTTATTAATTAATTAATTACATGACATAAATAATTTATAAGTTAATAAAAAATAAAAAATAAAAAAATAAAAAAATAAAAAATAAAAAATAAAAAATAAAAAAATAAAAAATAAAAAAATAAATGATAAAATTAAATATTATCTTGTCCCAATCATCTTGAATATAATACTATTTAAAATAGTAAATAATGTGAAATAAAAAAAAAAAAAAAAAGTATGTATTCAAAAATAAAGTGTTAAGAAAAAAAAAAAAAAAAAGGTCATAAGGCAACGAACCTCACCTCCAAGATTATCTAAGATGATATAAAGATTTCGGGTTTAAAAAAAGGAAATTCTTATTCTGGATTAGGGTTGGAATTAATAAATTCTGAAAGAAAATTATAGACTTCTCCTTCAGAGGCATTGACCCCGAAAGTCTGTCTTGCTTCATTTTCAGGGTTGATACTCCAATAATAAAGATTATTTATTATTATTTATTATTTATTTATTAATATCATTATTTATAATTTAATTATTTTATTTTATTATTATTTATTATATATATATATATATTTTTTTTTTCTTTTTTTGAATCTGTCAATATAATTTAATTTCTTATAATTTAATTTCTTATTATTTAAATAATTTTTATTTTTATTTATTTTTATTTTATTTATATTTATATTTATTTTTATTTTTTTTTACTTTTATTTTTATTTTTATTTTATTTATATTTATATTTTTATTTTACATGTATCATTCTTTTAAGATAAAAGAATAAAAATAAAAACTTAGGATAATGATTATAGAATAAAAATGATTAAACAAAACTAACCTATTATTTTATTTTTTTAATTTATCATTTATTTATTTATTTATTTATTTATTTATTTTATTTATTTATTTTAATTAATTAATTAATTAATTAATTATTTATTAAGTTTATATCTTTAATTTTTTTATTTCTTTAATTTATTTTTTGGTTTTATCCAACCTTTAAAAATGAAAAAAAAGAAAATAATAATAATAATATAAAAATATAAAAATAAAAAATAATAAACAATTAGATAATAATTATATAAATAATAATTAATAAATAATAAATAAATAAATAATTGAGTAATAAATAATAAAATGAGTATTTATTAATAAATAAAATATAAAATTAAATAATAAAAAAAGGGTATTAATTAATAAATAATAATAATAAAAAAAAAAGAGTATTTATTAATTAATAAAACATGTATAGCCATTAAGAGGTAAAGAATCCATTAATTATTTTTATGTCGTTGTTAAAAAATTCCTTTTTTTTTTTTTTTATTTTTTTTTATTTTATTTGTTCGTTGTTCATTTTAATTGTTTGAACCTTTTTTTTTTTACTTTTTTTTTAACTATTTAAAAGAAAAAAAAAATTTAATAATAAAATTAATAATAATTAATTTTTATTTTTTTAAATTTTATATTTTATATTTTATATAATTTTTTTTTTAATTTTGATCACATTTTTAATTATTTCTTAGCATTTCTTGACACTTGCTAAGAAATTTTGTATATATTTAGAATGTATTCTTTTTTTTTTTTTTATTGTAAAAATTATTTATATTATATTATATTATATTATATTATATTATATTATGATTTAATGTAATATGTTTAATTATATATTTTATGTTATTTATTATTTAACTTTATTATTTAATTTTTATACTATTTTAATTTATACTATTTAATTTTATGTCATTATTTAAATTTATGTATTTTATGTCATTTATTATTTATTTTTATGTCATTTATTATTATTTATTATTTAATTTTATGTATTTTATGTCATTTATTTATTATTATTTATAATTTATTATATTTTATTTAATTTTATGTCATTTTAATTAATGTTATTTATTATATTTTATTTAACTATTTTTATTTTATGTAAAATAATTTCATGATTTATAATTATTTAATTATATATAAATTATAGAGTTAACATTTCTATGGTTTATATTTCTATCTAATTTATTATTTAAATGATAATAACATGAAAAAAAATAAACTATAAAATTAATTAAAAAACACAAAAACAACAAAAAAAAAAACAAAAACATAAAAATAAAAATAAATAAATAGAAATTAATAAAAATTTTTAAAACTTTTTTATTTAGTAAAAATAAAAAAAAATATAAGAATAGAATGAAGATTTATTTATTTATCTATTTATTTATCTATTTATTTATCTATTTATTTATCTATTCATTTATCTATTTATTTATCTATTTAACAAACAAAAATAAGTATATTATTATAAATATAGATAGCGATATTTATTTTTCTTTTTATTATTATTTTCAACTTATATATATATAGATATAACTATAAGCATTTAACTAAATAGGAGTTTAATGACTTTTAATGAACTATCTTTAAAAAGTTAGACTAGACTATACCAATATTTATATATATATATATATATTTTTTTTTATTTTTATATTTATAATTCTATTATTATTTCTATATTTTTAAAAATGACTTAAATTTTTATATTTATAATTCTATTATTATTACTATATTTATAAAAATGACTTAAATTTTTAATTAATTTAAATACTTAACACATCATCCCTTAGAATGATGTCATCCTCTCTGTAATAATAACATCATTAATATATGAATATTGATGCTTATTATGAATAAATAATAATACATAATAATAATAAATAATAAATAATAATAATAGTAAATAATAATACATAATAATAATAAATAATAAATAATAATAATAGTAAATAATAATACATAATAATAATAAATAATAAATAATAATAAAAGTAAATAATAATACATAATAATAATAATAAATAATAAATAATAATAGTAATAAGTAATAATACATAATAATAATAATAATAATAAATAATAAAATAAAATGATTCATTGGAAAAGTCATTAAAATAAAATAAAATAAAATAACGGTAATAATAAACAAAAAAAAAAAAATTTTTTTTATTATTTTATCTTGTGTATATTAAATAGGCAATTTTATTATGAAACTTTTTATAATCTTTTATGTATTTTTTATATATTTTTCAATAAGTTTTATTAATAGTTTTTAATAAGTTTTAATAGTTTTTTTTTTTTTTATCTATTTTTAATAATTTTTTATTATTTATTTTCTTATTTATTTTAATGTACTTTGAAACATAAAAATATATAAAAAAATTCTTTTTATTTTCTTTTTATTGTTATTATTATTATTTTTTAATGAATAATAATAAATCTTATATTCTATTGATTTTTTTAATTACATTAACTATTATTTTATATATTTTATTATTATTATTATTATTTTTTTTTTTTGATCTTCTTAAAGGAGTGACGAACATCTATGGCAGATAGAAATCATAATTTATTATTAAATTTATTAATATTTATATTTATTATTAATATCAATATATATTTATTTGTTTATTATTAATATTTATTTATATTTATTTGTTTATTTATTATTAATATTTATTTATATTTATTTGTTTATTTATTATTAATATCAATATATATTTATTTGTTTATTTAGCTTTTTGATTCTTTTTATTACACTTCTACAATTTTAATTATCTTTTTATTATTATTCAATTAGTCATTTCTATTTATATTTCATTTATAGTTATTTATTATTTATTGTTTATTATTTATAGTTTAAAGTTTATTATTTATTTATTTTATTTATTTATAATTAATTATTTTATTTATTTATTTATTATGAGAAAAATTATCTTTTTTTTGGTGGCGGTGGTGGTACATTTTTTAAAAAATTTTTTTTTTAAATTTTAAAACAATTCTTGAACGTTTATAGTTAAAAAAAAAATAAAAAAATAAATGAAAAAAAAAAAGAGGAAAATAAAAGAATAAAAAATAAAATTAAATAAATAAATAAAACAACGGCTGACCTCTTTTTTATTTATTTTTTTTATTTTTATTTATTATTTATTTATTATTTATTTATTTATTATTTTTTTCCTTTTTTTTTTTTTTTATTTATTTAATTAATAATTAAAAAAATTAAAAATTTCTATTTTCATTCTTTATTCTTTTTAAATCGTAATTTATATTAAAAATTCAAAATAAAAAATATTATAAATTATTATAATATAAATTATTATAATGTAAGTTATTATAAATTATTATAATGTAAGTTATTATAAATTATTATAATGTAAGTTATTATAAATTATTATAATGTAAGTTATTATAAATTATTATAAGCTATAATCCATTATATGTTAAATATAATAAATTATAAAAAAAAAAAAATTTTTTTTTTCTTTTCTTCTTTCGGTTACACGATTTTTTTTTTTATTTTTGGTACGACGTTCATTGCTATGATGTCATTTTTTTTTTTTTTTCATTTTATTTTATTAAATAGTATAAATTTTGTAAATAAAATTTATAGTTGATAATTTTATAATTCATAATTTAGCCCATCATCACACATAAATAAAATAAGAAAAATACAATAAAAAATACAATAAAGAAAATAAAAACAAACCAGCAACCAACAACCAACAGTAATCTAGAACTTTTTTTTTTTTTTAAAAAAAAGTCAATAAAAAGTTAAGAAAAAATTTTTTTTTAAAAAAATCATTTTATTATTTAGAAAAATATATATTTATTTATATATAAAATTAATTATTTATGTGTTTATTTAAATTTATATTTATTTATTTAAATTTATATTTATTTATTTAAATTTATATTTATTTATGTATTTATGTATAGATTTAATTATTTATGAGTTGTAAAATATAAATTAAAATTTATTTTATTTTATATTAATTTTTTTTTTTTTATATGTCAGTAGTATTAATACTAATAAAAAAAATTGTTTAGTTTTATAAAAAATAATAAATAATAGTTAATCAAATTAAAATCATGATATAAATAGAATTATGTATTCATTGATAATAAATTAAATTCATTGATAATAAATTAAAAAATTAATAATAAATTAATAATAAATTAAAAAAAAATTTTAATTAATTTATTCAGGAATAAAAAAAAAAATAAATAAATAATAAATTGTTTTAAAAATTATTAATCTTTTTTATTTTAATGAACAAATAAATATAAAAATAAATAAATAAATATCAAAAAGTTTACATGAATATAAATAAATAAATAAATAAATAAATGTAGATGTACCTACATAATTAATAATATTCATTATTTATCATTTATTTTTTAATTATTAAATTATTAAATTATTTAATTATTTAATTATTTAAATATTTAATTATGTAATCATATATTAATTATTAATTATTATTTACTATTAATTATTTATTAATAAATATTCTTTTTATTTATCCATTATTATATATATTATTTATTATTTTATTTTATTTTTTTTTTCATTTTTCTCTAATGTTTCTTCTTCCCTTATCAATTATTTAAGAATAAAAATAAATTTATTTATTTATTTATTTTTTTTTTTAGAAAAAAAAAAGGAGATTTACCTTTTACATCTTATCTCTCTATCAATTGAGATGGTAAAAGAAAGTGTTAAGAAAGAAAGAAATAATAGAAATAAGATAAGAAATAAAAAAAAAATTTTTTTTTAATATTATTATAATTAATTAATTATATTTAACTTCTTCTTCTTATTATTATTGTTATTATTATTTATTTATTTATTTATTTTTTTTTTTAAAAAAAAAAAAAAACAAATAATAATAATAATAATAATAATGATGATAATTATAAAAGTCCAGAATCTTTTATCTATTAACTCTTTTCCTTATATATATATATATATATAAAGGTCCAGAATCTTTTATCTCTTTTCAATTTTTTTTTTAAAAAATAATAATAGTAAAAAGAAAAAGAAAAGTCCAGAATTTTTTTTTTATTTCTTTTGTTAAATAAATGTTTTAAATATATAAAAAAAGTTATAAAAAACAAAAACAGAAAAAACAAAAACAACAACAAAAAAAAAAAGTTTAGCCAAAATTATTTTTTTTTTTATATATTTCATTTGATTCATTTTTTTAATTTTTCTATTTTTCTATTATTTAATTTAATAATATTTTGTTTTAATAATATTTAGTTTTTCTATTATTTTCTATAGGAATGAATAATAGAATGACTATTTCTTTTTTTTTTGTTATTATAATACAAAAAAAAAAAAAAAATACAAAAATAACAATAAAATAGATTAAATTTACAAATTTCTGATGTCAAACTGTCACAATGAGTAAAAATTAATTTATATATAAAATTAAATGAATAAAGATGAGTTAAATTTTTATTTTTATTTCTTATTTTCCTTATTTTCCTTATTTCCTTTTATTTCCTTATTTCTTTATTTTTTTTTTTCTTTTTTTCTTTTTTTACTTTTTTACTTTTTTTTAAAAAAAAAAAGCAACAACAAAAAACAAAAAAAAAAAAACAAAAAAAGTGAAGCATATTATGAGTATAAATTGTAATCTAATTAAATATTAAATAATTATTAAATCATTATTAAATAAATAAATAAATATAAATAAATATATATATGTAAATTATGTAAATCATTCCCTTTTTTTTTTTTTTTTTAACAATAATAATTTGTTTAAAATTTTTTTTTATTTCAATATATATATGTGTATATTGTATTTAATTACATTTATTAATTATTATATGTGTTTATTCTAATTATTTATTTATTTATATTTAAATTATAATTTTAATTTATATTAATATGATTTTAATTATTATTTTTTAATTATTATTTATTTTGAATTATTAATTTTGTACTCAATATTTCAATATTTAATTTTTAATTTTTATTTTTTTTTTCCATTTTTATGTAGTGGTAATACAAAAAAAAAAAAAAAAAAGATATATATTTAATATTTATATTTATATTTAATATTTATATTTATATTTAATATTTATATTTATATTTAATATTTATATTTATATTTAATATTTATATATATTTAATATTTATATATATTAAATATTTATATATATATTTAATATTTATATTTATATTTAATTTTATATATATATATTTTTTCAATACTAATAGTTAGTATTTTGTCTGATTGTAATAAAACACACCAAACTAATGATTGTTAACAATGGTTATGTATATTTAAAATAATTATATTTAATAATTATATTTAATAATTATATTTAAAATATTTATATAATATTTAAAATATACAAATAAAAATTAAATAAAAATAAAAAGTACATCTAAACAATTAAAATAAAAAAAATAAATAATAAAAAATATATATAATAAAAATAAATATAAATATATACATTTAAAAAAAAATAAAAACTAATAATGAAATAATGAAATTTAAAATATACATATATAAAAATTAATACAAAATTAAAAAAAGAAAAAAAATAATATAAAATTTACAATTAATAAAAACAATTAAAAACAAATACAAAATTAAAAAACAAATGCAAAATTAAAAAAAAACATCATTCATATTATTCATAATTACTAAGCTATTATTAATATTATTAAAATGATTATTTAAAAAAAAAAAAATAGAATAAAAAAATAGAATAAATAGAATAAAAATAAAAAAAAAAAAAATAGAGAAAAAAGACACAAAAAAATCATTCATTCATTATTAAAAAAAAAAAAAAAAAAAGATGGGAACGGATGATCACAAAAAAATTAAAAAAATGACTAAAAAAATTTTTAGAGGATTAGAAAACTTTTCATTTTTCATTTTTTTTTTAACTCTTTTTTTTTTATTGTGTATTTGTCAATTAAAGAAAATAAATAATAATAAATAATTAGATAATATTAAATAATAAAAGAAATAATAAATAATAAATAATTAGATAATATTAAATAATAAAAGAAACAATAAATAATAAAAGAAACAATAAATAATAAAAGAAATAATAAATAATAAAAGAAATAATAAATAATAAAAGAAATAATAAATAATAAAACAAATAATAAATAATAAAAGAAATAATAAATAATAAAAGAAATAATAAATAATAAAAGAAATAATAAATAATAAAAGAAATAATAAATAATAAAAGAAATAATATATCATCATCATTTTAATATAGACGTGAGTTATATTACGAAAGCATTATAAAGCATATTATGGACGACATTCCCAGTTTCTCTTTTTTTATTTTCTAGTTTTATTTTTATTTTTATTTATAATTTTTTTTTTTTTTTTTTTTATTTTTTTTTTTATTTTTCAATTTGCCTACATATCTATTTCATTATCTATTTTTTTTTTTTTTTTTTTTTTTTTCGGTATATTTTTAATCTTTTGATTTTAATTAATTTTTTTTATTTTATTTTATTTTATTTTATTTTATTTTTTTTTATCATTTTTTATTCTTCCGTTGATCTCTCACCTCAAAAAAAAGTTTCCATTTTTAAAATTTAAATTAGGATTTATAATTATGTTCATGAATAAAACAAAATAAAATAAAATAAAATAAAAAAACAAAACAAAATAAATAAATAACTAAATAAATAAACAAACAAATAAATGAATAAATGAATAAATAAATAAATAACTAACTAAATAAATAAATAAATAATTAATTAAATGATAAAAAAAAACAACTAGGAGAAATTTTTGTTTTTGTTTTTATTTTTTTTTTTAAAAAAAACGGTAACAAATTTAAAATATTAATATATATATATCTGGTAGTGTTGTAGCTATCTTTTTTTATTTTTTATTTTTTAAAGTTATTTTTATTTTATTTTATTTTATTTTATTCTATTTTGTTATTATTTATTTATTTATTTATTTGTTTATTTATTTATTTATATTACTATATTTTATCTAATTTTTATTTTTATTGAAATAGGTATATTATATTATGTTATATTTTATTGAATTGTTATTTCAATAAAAAAGAATAACTAATATTAAATCTTTATTTATATTAAATGATTAAAAATAAAAAAAAAAATGTATAAAAATATATTAACTATAATAATGTATTAACTATATTAACTATAAAAATAATATAAATATAAAAATATTATAAATATAAAAATAGGTTAATTATAAAAATAGGTTAATTATAAAAATGTGATAAATATAAGAATATAATAAATATATAATTAAATATAAAAGAAAAACTAGAAATTTTTTTTTTTTTAATTTCACAAAAATCTTTTTTAATAATATTTGTACTTTATATCAATGAATAGACTTACTTAAAAAAGAGAAAAGGAACAATATAAATTATATAAACTTAAAAAAGAGAAAAGGAACAATATAAATTATATAAATCTGAACTTACTCATCAAATTTAATAAAAATCAGCCTCTATAAACATATCAATAATAAAACTTAAAAAAAAAAAAAAAAAAAAAAAAAGAGAAAAGGAACAATATAAATTATATAAATTTGAACTTACTCATCAAATTTAATAAAATCAGCTTCTATCATAAGCATATTAATAATAAAATAAGAGTGAATAAAGATAGTATGTATTAAATATAGTAAAATTTTAGTAAAATGATTAATCATAAATAGAAATAAATAAATAAATAAATAAATAATATATATATGTAAATTAAATAATAAATAATAAATAAATAATAAATTGTGATATTAATTAATTATAAATAAATTAAGATATAAATTAATAGTAAATAAATGAATTATGATATAAATTAATAATTAAATAAATAAATTATGATATTAATTTTTTATAAATGAATTATGATATATAATAGTAAATAAATAATTTATGAATAATGGAATAAATAAAAAAAAAAAAGAGTTTAATAAATATAGTATTATTATTACTGAATAAATGAGAAGAACAAAAAAAAAAAAAAAAACAAGAGTTTAATTAATATAAATATATAATAATAATATTAATAATAATAATATTATTATTATCATTGAGTAATAAATAAATAAATAAATAAATACATAAATAAATAAATAAATAAATTAATAAATAAATAAATAAAAGAAAAAGCCATGAGGATTAATTTATAAAAAAAAAAATTTTTTTTTTTGTGTGAAAAAATGAATAATACTCATAATATCCTCAGTAATGATATTCATAATATCTGTGATATTCGTATAATATATATCTATTCATAATAATAATAGATAAAAAATTTAATAAATAAATCATAAAAAAAAAAGGAAAAAAAAAATTAAACAAAATATAATAAATTAAAAAAATTATATATATATATATATATATATGGATCATAATTATATAATTTAATTTCAATTTTTTATTAATTTCAATTTTTTATTCCATTATTATTTATTATTCCTTTATTATTTTTTATTCCATTATTATTTATTATTCTATTATTAAATTTATTATTCCATTATATATTATTCCATTATTATTTATTATTCCATTATTCCATTATTTATTTATAAATACTCTTTTTATTATTTATTTATTTATTATTTATTATATTCTAATAATTCTATTCTATTCTATTCATTTAATTATTTATCCTATTATTTAAAATTAAAATAAATAAATAAATAAATAAATAAAAAGTGTCATTACAATGAACAATAGTGAAGGAAAAGTTTCTAAATTGTAATACTAATAATTTATTTAATAAAAAAAAGAAAGAAAAATAAAACAAAGAGTATTCATTGTTTTTTTTTTTATTCTTTATTTTTTTTATTATTATATAATTTATCAAAATGAAAAATTATATATTCATATATATATATATATTTTTGAATTGAGTTTTATTCCTTTAAAATATTATAGAATTATTATAGAGTTGAATTTATATATAGACGTAATCTTTCTCTATGATTATCCCCTTGTCATTTTATTTATTATTTTATTTATTATTTTAATTAATTAATTATTATTATTATACTTATTTTAATTAATAATTTTGTTTTTATTTTTTTTATTTCTATTATTTATTTATTTATTTTTTTCATTATTTCAATTATTTACCTATTTATTTCTATGCTTTACTCTTATTTATTTAGATTTTTTATTTTACTTTGTAGTTTCAATTATTTATATTAAATTTAATTTATATAATTTCCTTTATAAAGCGAGCTGTTTCTCTTTTTCGTCCTTTTTATTATGAAATAAGGTTATATACTCTTAAAAATTAATCTATTTCATTTTTTTTTTTTATTTTTTTTTTATTTTATATTTGTTATCTTTTATTTTCTATTTCATATCTTTCTATCTACTTTCTATCTTTTATTTTTTTATTTTATATCTTTCTATACTGTTTTATATATGTATACATATATATATATAAAATGCTTCTAGTCTTTCCTTTTTTTTTTCTTTTAACTTCAAATACAAAATTTCTAAATCTTATGAATTTTTTTATATAATAATATAGATATAAATAGATAAATGATTAAGTTATAAATATATTTATAATAAATAATTAATAAGTAAATAAATAGTATTTGAGTAAATTCAATAATAAATAATAAATAAATATTCAAAATAAATTATATAAAATCATATATTTATAATAAATAAATAATGAATGAATAAATAAATAAATAAATAAATATAAATATATATGAATAATTAAATACAAATTAAATTTTCATTGTTCTATTTTTTTTTTTTAAAGTTCAAATAGGATAAAAGATTTATTTAGTTTTGAACTATTTATAATTTATTATTTATTAAAGTTTATTATTTTTTTTTTTTTTAAAAAAAATTTAAAGGATAAAAAAAAAAAGTTCTAGTGCAGAGTTCTTTTTTTTTTTAAAAAAAATTTTTTATTTAATTTAGAGGATATAAACTTTATTTAATATAATTTTGTTTTATATATCTTTATAGGTTTAAAAAAATTTTATTTAAAATAAAAATTTTATAATTTAATTTATATTTATTAAAATATATATTATAATTAATTATAATATATGAAATAGTATAAAATTTATATTAAAATAAAATTTTAAATAAATGAAACTAATAGTATATAAATAAATTAAGTAACATAAAAAGAATTAAATGGTAAATAATACGTATAACCTATTATATAAAATTTATAGATGTAAAATGAAATAAATTTTTAAAAACATTTTTTTTTTTTTAAATTTTGTTTAATTTTTTTTTATGAAATGATTAAAATTTAAAAGTTTTAAGGAGAGAGAGAGAGAGAAAAATAAAAAAGAAGAAAAGTAAAGGAAAAATAAAAGTGAAAAGAATCATAAAAAGTAATGAACCATTAAAGATTATTTAAAAGTTTTTTTTTATTTTATTTTTTAAATTCATCAATTTTCATCCTTTTTTTTTGTTTTAATAAAATAGAAATAAAAGCTAAAAAAAAAAAAAAATTGAAATATATATAAATATATTATATTTAAATATATAATTGAATTTATTTTTATATTTAATTTTTATATTAACCAATTTATTTATTTATATAAAAAAATAAATACCAATTTAAATAAAATATTATATTATAATATGAAATAAATAAATAATTTATTTAAAGTCTATTTATTTATATAATATACCATATACTATAGTATAATTCAATATATTTTCCATTTTATAAGTTAACACAAAGAATTTATTATTTAATAAAGTTTTTACAATAATTTGTAATAAAAACTAAAAATTTATTATGAAATAAACTTTATTGTTAAAAAAATTATTTATTTATATATATATATATTTATTTATATATTTAATTTTGTATTTATTTATTTTTACCTACAATGAAATGTTTATATAGGGAGAAATAAACCAAATGAAAGATTTTTTTTTTTTTTTTTTTTTTTTTTAAACAATTCATGATTCAAATTCATCTTATTATTTGTAATATAATAAATTATCTATTCTTCTATTTTAAATTAGTTTTTATTTTAATGTTTAACAAAAAAAATTTATTTATATTTATTTATTTATATTTATTTATATTTATATTTATATTTATATTTATATTTATATTTATATATTATTTTTTTTTTGTATCACCATCACTTTTTTTTTGTTTGTTTGTTTGCATAATGGTCAACGTTTAAAATCTTATTTTTTTTTTCTAGATTTTAAGGAAGAATTTTTTTTTTAAAAAAAAAATTAAATATTTAATATATATATATGAATAAAATAAATATAAAATTAAAATTTATAAAATTAAAAAGTTTTTTTTTTATTTATTTTTTATTTTTTTTTGAAATTAATGTACATTAAATAAAGTCTGTTGTTGTACATTTTTTGTATGTACTTTTAACTGATATATTATTTAATAGAATAGAGAAACTATTATTTATTATTGTTTATTAATCATCTTTTCATTTATTTGATATTTATTATGATTTTCTTTAATTCTACATACTTATAATGGATACATGGTATACAAATATATTTATATATCTAATTTCTTTTTTTCCCTAAAAGAACCTTAGAGATATTTTTTTTTTATCTAAAATATTACTATTAATGTTAAATGTTGTGCCATTAAAAAAAAAAAAAAAGGAAAATATATATATACATATTATTAATAATATTATGTTTTAAGATTTTAATATTATCTAATTTAATTATTTAATCATTTAATTATACAATTATACAATTATATACAATTATTGTTTTTTTTAAAAAAAAAAAAAAACGGCACATCTTTATAGATATGATAAAAAATAAAACGAAAAAAAAAAATTTTTTTTATATGCAACATTTTTGGAAAGGTAGAAAAAAAAAAAAAAAGATGTCAAAGTCAATAAAATAATTAAATAATAATAATTAAATAATAATAATTAAATAATAATAATTAAATAATAAAAAAAAAAAAAGGCAAAACATTAAAATAAAATTTGAATTAAAAAAAGAGAAAATAAAAAATAATTAAAATTAATTAAAATTTATTAAAAGATTTAAAAAAATAATTATAAACTAATAAAATAAAATAAAAAAAAAACTTTAAAAAATAAAGAAATAAACAATTTAACAAATATTAAAAATAAAAAAAAAAAACCTTATTAAAAAATAAAATAAAGTAAAAATTTACAAAGAAATAATAAAATAAAAAAAAAAAACTTAAAAATAATAAATAAATAAATAAATAAATAAATTCAATCTAACAATCAATAGATTAATAGGTTATCCATGAATTCATTATTTAAGCTTTAGCAAACAACATAATGAATAATGAAAGATGTCATGATGAAAACTCAACTTACTTATAATAAGAGCAATAAAGAAGTTAAGAAATTACTATAAAAAAATGTTGTTTTAAGAATATAATAAAATATAAAAAAATATATATTATAAAAAATAGTATATATAAAGAATAAAAAAAAAATTAGATATGTATAATATAGTAGAACCAAAGTCAAAAAAAAAAAAAAAAAGGAATAATATACAGTAAGTCCATTGATTAAATTATATTTTTTTTTAATTAGTTGTTAATTTTGCCATTGATCTATTCATCTATTTATTTTTATTTATTTATATTCTATTTATTTATTTATTTATTTTTGTTCAATGGTATATTTATTAATAAATAAATAAATAAAATATAAATAAATAAATGTATAATAAATAAATAAATAAATAATTATGACTATTTATTCATAAGTAATTGAATAACTAAATTTATAATTTATATAGAATAAAATTGTTATCTATTAAACACTAAATTAATGTCATATATATAATAGTAAAAGATAATATATAGAATTAATAATCTACAGTAAATATTAAGAGTGTAATCAGTAATAAATAGAACCTAATAAATAAATAAAAGCAACTTTAAGCGTATCATAAAAAGTATAATCATTTTACTTTAATAGAAAAAAATTAATAAGTAATAAGGTTTTATCAGTGAATTCATTTCTTTTTTAACTCTCATTTATTAATATATTTAAAATAAAATTTATTATTTATTATATATTATTTATTAATAAATGCTCTTTTTTAATTATTTATTATTTAATATTTAATTATTTATTATTTAATTATTTATTATTTATTATTTATTATATAATTACTTATTATTTATTATTTATTATTTATTGTTTATTATTTATTATTCAATTATTTATTATTTATTATTTATTATTTATTATTCAATTATTTATTATTTATTATTTATTATTTAATTATTTAATTATTTATTATTTAATTATTTATTATTTAATTATTTATTATTTAATTATTTATTACTTATTGTTTTATTATTTATTATTTAATTATTTATTATTTAAGTATTTAAGTATTTTAGGATATTTTTATTTTATGATAATTAATAAAGTTTAATTTAATTTTAACTATATATAATAATATAATGTAATATAAGGTTCATATTCAAAAGAATAAATTAATTTAATATAAGGTTCTTGTTCAAAAAAAGCAATAAATTAAATTCTAGGTCTCGATGAACTTTTGAATTTTGAATTTTTTTGGAGTGATATTATATAAATATATGTTGGATTCAATTGCATACCATATATAAACTTTATTTCTATTTATTTTTTGATATTAAATATAAATTAAAATTGATGAAAAAAATTTTAAAAAAAAAATTTTTTTTTTGTCATTTTTTTGTAGTTCAAAACTTAAATTAATATGAAATAGGGTTTATATCATGAATGAAAAAAAAAATTTTTTTTTATTTCATATTTTTCATATATTTCAATTTATTTCAATTTATTTCAAAAAAAAATTTTTATTTTATTTTATTTTATTTTTATAACTTTTAATTATAATTTTATAATAAGTAATAAAAATTAATAATAAAAATTAAAATAAAAAAAAAATATATATATCCAAAGATTTCCTTTAAACTAATTTTTTTTTTATTTTTTTATATTTTTTTTTTATTTTTTTTTTTAATTTTTATATTTAATAAAATATTATTAGTAAATACCATTTAAAAGATTGAAATCATCAACTTTTTTATATTTATTTATTTATATATAGAAGATTCTCAATAAATAAATACTATGGAATCAATAATATTTTAAATATATTATTTATATTTTCAATAAAGATATCACCAAAAAAAAAAAAAAATTAAAAAAAAAAAAAAATAAAATAAATAGAAATAATCTTATATATATTAAAACAGACCGTTTATATATATATATAATTATTATATTTCTATAAACTATAAACTTGAATATATTTTTTTTATTTTATTTTATTTATTTATTGTTAAAATTTTTAAATATCTTTAATTATATTTAATTTTTTATTTCTATTTTTATAAATTATTTTTTTCAACTAATGTTTTTAATAATTTAAGTTATAGTTTAATATTTATTTTATTTTTTTTAATAATTTTTTTTTTTTTTAATTTATAATTATAAAACTTTTTTTTTTATTATATATATATTTAAATATCAATAATTCGATTTTGTTTTCAATTCAAATACTCAAACAATAATAATAGTAATTAAAACAACAGCAGTAACAACCACAACAAAAATAACAGTTGTAATTGTGTATATATTATATCAATTGTACAATATTTTTTTAAAACATTGTATTTAATATACTTGTTCTATAATTAATATATTTTTTTCCTAAAATAAAAACAAGCAATATAATTTTTTTTTTTCAATGAGTTGAAACAAAAGTTGTAAAAAAAAAAGAAGAGTTTATAATTGTAATTTAAATGTATATATATTATATAAAAAAAAAAGAAAGAAAAAAAAAATAAATTAATATATTTAAAACGACAAATATAATAGTAATAAATTGAATATAGAAATTTTTTAGTCTTGCTCTATATTAAACTTTTTTATTTTAATTTAAAGAAGATAAAAAAAAAAGAAAGAGGAAAAAGGAAACCATATTTAAAAAAGAAATAATAAAAACAAAATTTAACAATAACTAAAATATATAAAAAAAAAAACTTTTATTTTATAATTTGATTGATAAATATAAAAGAAGAAAAAAAAAAGTACAATAAATAAAAAAAAATAAGAGTAAGATATCTTATAACAAGTATATACATATATATATTTAAGAAAAAAAATATTTTATCTAAAAGAAATCTCATTATGTTAATAATAGGAAATAAAAGAAAAAAAATATATTTTTAATTTTTAAAAGATAAAAAAAAAAGTTAATGTGATATATATATTATTTGTTTTTCAATTTGAAAAGTATTAGAGAATAATAATAGTAAATTAATTTTTATATTATATTAGTATTTTTTTTCTTTTCTTTTTTTTCTTTCTTTTTTTTTAATATAGAAAAATATAAAGTTTTTATTAATATAAGTAATAATATTTTTTTTAGAAAGAAAAGAGCAATTTTAGTAAAAATTAATTTAAAAAAAAAAAAGAAAGAAAAAAAGTGAAAGAAAAAAAAAAAAAAAAGGGAGATATATATATATATTTATATAATTATTTTACAAAGATATATATATATATTTATTTTTTTTGAGTCATAAATTATTCTTAGAAGAATATATACCAAAATTTAAGAAGTTAAAAAAAAAAAAGGAAAAAAAAAGTTGTTTATCAAAAACAATATATCTATTTATATTAATTAAAAAGGAAAAGTGTATTTTTTAAACATACCCAAATTTACCAATTAATTAATCATATAAAATACAAATAAAATAATAAAAAAAAATAAATAAAAATATTAACGGTCAAAATACCAACAAGAATACATAATATTTAAAAATAGAAAAAAAAAAAAAAAAAAAGAAATAATAATAATAAAAGAATTTGGATAAAAATAAATAATTTTTAAAATAATAATAATATTAATAAATAAAAATAGTAATAATAATAATAATAATAAAATGGAAGATAACGTAATAATTGATCATTTTACTGATGTTGACGGGAAGCTCGTTATTTCTCCAGACGATACTTTACATAAAAAATATGAAATTGGAAATGTGGAGAATAAAACTTTTGAAAATTGTAAAACTGTTTGTGTAGAAAATAAAGAATGTATTTTTATTCAATATCAAAAGTCTAAAAAGGATTGTCGGTACTATCGTTTATTACCTAGTAGTAACTTATTTCAATGGCAAAAAGGAGAAACTATAGTGTATAGTTATAGTTTACCTTTTAATTCTGCTGGTGTCAATCCTATAAAGTCACTTAGTAGTCCTGAAGAGTGTAATTATCAGTGTCAAATTGATGAAAATTGTCTATATAATATTTCTACATATGATATAGAGGAAGACAATAATATAGAAAAGAAGGAAGTTTGTCATCGTTATAGTGGTATTAATAATAGTGATTATATATTTTCCTATTATAATAAAGTATCTGAAAAAGTAAGTTTTTTTTTTTTTTTTGTTTCGAAAATTTATTATTGTAATTATAATTTAAAAATTTTATATATATATTTTTTTATATATAAAATATGATTTATTTAATTAATAAATAAAATAAAAAAAAAATTCTATAAACATAAGAAAAAATTATATAATAAAAATAAATAAATAATTATAAAAAAATAAAAATAAAAAATTAGATATAAAATAAATAAATAAATAAAAATTTATAAAATTTAAACATTATAAAAAAAAAAAAAAATAATAATAACAATAAAATGCTCTATTTACTAATAATAATAATAATAATAATTATTTAATATTTAATATTTAATATTTAATATTTATTTATTTATTTTAATAATAATATTTAATATTAATAAATTAAAAAAAAAAAAAAAAAATAGTTAAATATACCTTTATATTCACAATTAAATAATACTTCTTCAAATAATCAAGAATCAATACAATATGAACCCGGTATGTCAGATTTTTATTATAGAGATGAAAATGCAAAATATAGTAGTTCACTTTTATATGGATTAACGATTATCATATTGGTATTGGTAGCTATCATACTATTTATATGTAAGAGAAGAAGTGATAATGAAAAGGAATTATTATATGCTCTTAGTAATATGAATGGAAATTCCCAATCAAGATCACGATCACGTTCACGATCAAAATCCGTTCATAGTGAAAATTTAAGTTATATCAATAATACCCGTTTAAGTGCCTCCCTTTTTCCAAATAATTATAATTTATCTAGTATTACGATTGCTCAAGATAATTTAGATAATTCTAAATATATGAAAAATAGTTCCAGTCTTAATACTTCTAATATAAGAAAATCATATAGAAAAAGTATTAGTTCAAAAGCTCCTTCCGTACATTCAATATCTACACTTTGTACTAGTACTAGTGTGAATAATAATGCAAATACCCATACCCATAATAATAATAACAATACTAATACCAATACTAATAATACTACAACTACTACGAATAATAATACCACCACCAATACCAGTATAAATAATGGTCAAGGAGATTCTACCTTGAATGAAAAAAGTAATCATTTACTATCATTAACAACAAAGAAAAATTCTACCTATAATTATTCTATAAAAACCTTATCCACTAAAGATCCATCATTGACAGGTCTCTCACAAAATATTAAAACTTTATTTGCTAATTCTTATTCTAGTGATACAAGTTCCATACTCTTAAATAATAATGATAATGGTAATGGTAATGGAGGTAATACACGTGCCTCCATCTCAGGAAATATAATATCAAAGGATTATAATTTTGACAAATCATTTAATACTAAAGAAAATAATAATAATAATAATGGTAATGGTATCAGTAGTAGTAATAATAATAATAGTTCCAATACCAATGTAAAAAATTTATTAAATCATCATAAAAAGCAATCCTCCTCTGTCTCTATTATTAACATACCAAAGGTAGCCTCCTCTTCCTCCATAAATAAAAATTCACAACCAAAAATGATTAAATTGAAAAAACCAGTTCATACAAAACAAATTTCAATATCACGAAGTGTCTATTCCGAATCAGAATTATCTTTAAGAGATGAATTAGATAAAAATAATTTTTATTTGGATGCACAGGAAGCTCTCTCCCTCAATACCATAAGTAATAATAATGCCACACTTTTTAAATATAAATAAATAAATAAAATAAAATAAAATAAATAAATAAATAAATAATAAATCTTTAAAATAAATAACTAAATAAATAAATAAATCTTTAATATAATAAACATTTAAAATATATAAATCTTTAAAATATATTTAAAATTTTAATATTTAAAAATTTAAAATAAAAAATAAAATAAAAAATAATAATAATAATAAAAAAAAAAAAATAATAATAATAATAATAATAATAAAAAAAAAAAAAATTAAATAAATAAATAAAAATTTTTTTATTTTATTTTGTTTTATTTTTATTTTTATTTTTATTTATTTATTTATTTTTATTTTTTTAAATCATTATTTAATAACATTTTTTTTTTAATTCATAAACCAATAACATTATAACCATTTAAAATAATAATAAAGTATAATAATAAAATAAATTAAAAGTTAAAAATAAAAATAAAAATAAAAAAAAAAAAAAAAAAAATTTTAAATAAATTCATAAATATATAATCTAATTTAAATAATAAATTTAAATAAAAAAAAAAAAAAAAAAAAAAAGTAAATAAATTTCATATTTAATAATAATAACTAAATTAGTAAAAAACTGGTATTTACTAATAATAATCAATATTAATAGAAACTAATACTAATAATAACTGGTATTAATGGTAACAAATATTAATAACTATTAATTACTAATAAAATAAAGATCAAAATTAAAAAAAAAAAAAAAAAAAAAAAAAAAAAAAAAACTTTTTAAATGTTTTTATTTTCTTTCATTGTTTATTTATTTTTATTTATTTATATATATATTTATTTATTATTATATTATTATTATTATTATTATTATTATTATTATTATTATTATTATTATTATTATTATTATTATTATTATTTTTATTATTATTATTATTTTTTTTTCATAATATTTTATATTTATGATTAAACGGATAAAATTATATATAATTGAATAAAAATGTTACCATCACTATCCCAGTCATTCGTAAGCTCTCTCCCCCCTTCTCTCTCTTTCTCTCTCTCTGACTGAGGTTAAACTTTTTTGATTATTATAGTTTTAAAAAAAAAAAAAAAATAGTACAATAATCAAGTTTTTTTTTTTTTTTTTTTTTTTTTTTTTTTTTTTTCGAATAAGAACTTATCGATGGATTTATTCGATGGTTTTGGAAAATCACCATTCCAAATACGATTGATTAAAGGCTTTGAGACAGTTTTTAAAACCAGAAATGAAATTATTATTATTATTATTATTATTATTATTATTATTATTATTATTATTATTATTATTATTATTATTATTATTATTATTATTATTATTATTATTATTATTATTATTATTTAGTATTATTTTCATTAGATGCTTTCTGAATCCCCTTCATCAAAGGAATCAAAAAAGCTTTAAAGAAATTCCCATTTGGAATACCATTCAATTCAATTCAGGACAACAGGCTTTTACTTTTAAAGTTAGAGGTAGATGCGATCGCCTCACTAATTTTTTTTTTTTTTTTTTTTTTTTTTTTTTTTATCACTAATTCCTTATCCTTAGATTAATATTTCTCATTTCTTATTGCCTTTGCTTTGGACTTCCCAAATTTCCTAAAATGCTCTCAGAATCTTTCCAAAAAAAAAAAAAAAAAAAAATCAACTTTGTGTTGTCAATAAATGTTTCATAACAGCGAGAACCCCCTCCCCCAGGGGTGAAATAATCTTTTCCATAATGAACTATAAATTACAAATTGATAAAAAAAAATAAAACTAATATAAACTAAAATATTAAATACTAAAAATTTAAAAAAAAAAAAAAAAAAAAAAAATATAAATATATATATATATATAAAATAAATATTGAAAAATTAAATATTAAAAAAAAAAAAATAAATATTGAAAAATTAAAAAAAAAAAAAAAAAAATTAAAATAATATGAAGTTTTTTCTTTTTCTCTTTTTTTTTTTTATTCTGTAGTAGATAATTATTTAAATTAAAATAACTCCAATGTTATTACATATCTAGTTACATATCTAGTTTAAAAACAATATAAATCATCAGGTTCACTTTCTACAGTCTTCCAATATTCCATAATTTTCTCTCTCTTCGTACTAGGAGCCACTTAAAGAAAGGATTAACCATCCTTTATCATCAGAATGACAAGAAAGCTGTAATTAGTACACCTGATATAGGCTATTCCTTTTCCATCAACCCTCCATGAACCTGGAATAAAATAATAAAATAAATAAAAATAATAAAATAAATAAAATAATAAAACAAATAAAATAAATAAAATAATAAAAATAATAAAAATAATAAAAATAATAAAAATAATAAAATAATAAAATAATTTTTTTTTTTTTTTATTTTTTTTTTAACGGCAGCAAATTTTATTTCATCTTTATTAATTAAATAAATAAATAAAAAAAAAAAAAAAAAGATAAAAAAATTAAAAAAACAAACAAAAAAAAAAAAAACACAAAAAAAAAAAAAAAAATAAAATAAAATAAAACAATGGTCTAATGTATTCTAGTTTCATTTAATGAATATCTGTAAGACTTCACAAGGGCGTCATTATATTATTCTGTAGTATAATATAATAATTATTTTTTAACTTCACAATATTACTCATAATTTTAAGATACGAAATTATGATCAAGATAATCATAAAAAAGTTTTATAAAATCGGAATGTTTCTTTAAATCTGGTTTTGTCATGAAATTCAACTTTTTTTTTTTTTTAGAATTGATTTTCATATCTCTTTTCCCTTTTCCAATAAAAATCCTTGATTTTTTTTTTTTATCGTTACTACCTTTTTTTCTCTAGTTTACGTTTAAGAGTTCTACTTTCTTTCATATATGGATATTTTCATGATTTTGGAAGATTATTGATTAAATAGGAAATAAAACAATTTGAAACTTTCCATTTTTTAAAACATTTGACTTGAGATAAAGCACAAAGCACACTTTGCTGACAATGGACGAATATTTAAATCTTTTGAAATAGAAAATAAATAGAAATATATACAGTAATAAAATGATTTGGATTTGTGTAAACATGCAATCCTTCTTAATCCTTTATTAATTAATTTCTGAGTATTATTTGTTCTCGCTTTATTTAGAACCAAGTAAAGGTACAAAGTAAGAGACTTTACTTAAGCACGTAGGAGTTAATTATAATCTTTCTTAAATGGAATAGGAATTTTTTGGAAATTTGAAAGAAATTTATTAACAGAAAAGAGAGCTTTAGTAACTTTAGAGTTAAGTAATTTAATAATAGGGTTCATCGATAAGCTTTTATCAAATGGTATACCTAAAATAGGTATAACATGTATTTATTATTAGGATTGCTTGACCAGCAAGATGAAAATGTAGGATCTCTTTTATTTTGAATAAAAAAGAGGTGTGTCTGGTCGAATCATCATCGTTGCACACTTGTTAATTCCAAAATTCATCATATTAAATTTAGCCCATTCATTTACCTTCTTAAGCATTTTTTTTTTTTTTTTTTTTTTTTTTTTAACTTTGTTCTTGACGGTGCGCATAGAACAATATCATCTGCAAAAAAGAGGTTGAATTTCGACTTGAACTTGTATTTGAGATTGAAGTAGTGATAAATTAAGTTGATATTATATAATTATATGATGAATTAACTTTTTCTGATAAAGGCAAAATGTTTCCTTTTTGAGAGAAGAAAAAAACTATATTTATGATTCCTATTGCTACAATTAATAAAGTTAATTGAAAGAACCTTTTAAACTATTAATAATACATTCAGTAATAGATGCTATTTCTTCTTCATTACCTACTATTTTAATTTTTAAAGAATACATCATTAAAATTAGTAAAACATTTAACTGATAAAACCTTAATATTTAAATTCTTTCATAATTTTCTTTAAATGTCTTCTCATTTTGATTTCTGTCCATGATCGAAGTCCCCGGATAAAGAGTAGTTTCGTATTCTCTCCATTGAAATACCGTGGCATCTTGAACCTCTTAGATTGGAATGAAATTTTTATTTTTTATATATTGGATTTATTGGATTTCCATAATAGTAATAAAAAAAAACTAAAAAAAAATAAACTAAAAAAAAAAAAAACTAAAAAATAATAAACTAAAAAGAAAAAAAAAAAATAAAAAATAAAAGTCAGTTTTTATTATAAAGTCTTGAGTATAATGAGAATTGTAATAATTTTATATCTTTTTTTTTGGTGTAAATAATTTTGATAATTAGTAGCTTGGTGAATGATTGAAAAATAATTTGATTTAGCGCTTTTTTTTTTTTTTTTTCTGTAGATTATCTAATTTGAATATCATTAAAGTATTTAATGACTAAGATTGAATTGATGAAATATAATGGCACAAAATTAGTAAGGAATTATATAAATTACTACAAGATTTTAGAGTGGAATCAATCTCTTACAACACAGGATACATGAAATATAGAGTTGAAATACAATGGAATACAATAGATTCATACATGAGAATAATAATACGACATGATAATAGAAATATAATGAAAATATATTACTTATTCTTGGGTGTAACTTATTTAACAATGTTCTAAAAATGCACCATTATACTCCGAAGTGAATGATCACCAGATAAAAAAAATATTTTACTAACAACATTACCATAGCGCATAATGTTATTAATTAACATAAAATATAACTTTACTCTTATAAAGTAGATCCACAGTACTGGTGCAAAATAGTAGTAAAGTTGATTCCCCTTGTAGTCAATTTATTATACATAAATCGAGTACACCCCTAATCGGGAATAAAATAAATAAAATTATATAATAATAAAATATTTAAATATTAAAATATTAAAATATTAAAATATTAAAATATTAAAATATTTATAATAATAAATTCAACAGAATATATAAAATTTTAAACATATTTTTTTTTTTATATATTTAATATAATGATTTTATTTATTTATTTAATTTTTTAATTTTTTTTTTTTTTTTTTTTTTTTTTTTTTTTTTTCAAATTTTTTTTTTGTTAATATTATTACTTAAATTTTAATTTATAATTTACAAAATAAATATTTTTTTTAATAGATTGTCTTATTTTAAATAATATATGAAGTTAATTTTATTTACATTATATATTCTTAAATATTACTACCGATATATTTTTTTTTTAAGAATACAAAAAAAAAATTAAAATAAATATGAAAACGGTATAGATAGATAAACTAGTTAGTTTTAACGTTTTAATATTTACTTATCTAATATTATATTATATAAATATTTATAATAATTATATATGTGACCTTTTTTTTTAATATTTTAATATTGCTATTTGAGAAAAAGTTCATATATAATTATTATCTTATTTTTATCTTATTTTATTTTATTTTATTTATTTATTTATTTTTTTTTTTTTTTTTTTTTTTTTAAATTTATTATTTTTTTGTGTATTCAAAAATTCAATAAATAATTCGTTAGAAGATTTGTCGATTTTATTTTTATTGAACTTGAATAGTACGATGTTGAGTTTTTGGTGGCACGACCTTTGGAATTGTAACTAATAACACACCATTTTCCATTTTAGCTTGGATTTTATCAAGATTTGCAGTTTCATGAATATTAAAGGCTCTTGAGAATTTACCATATTGGCAATCCATCTTACTAATCTTTAAATTATTCTTCATCTCTGGTGACTTATATTTGTTTTGTCTCTTTCCAGATATTTTTAATATTCTATCTTCAGATAATTCCATATGAATTTGTTCCTTACTCATACCTGGTAAGTCTAATTGAATATAGTAATTGTTTTCATCTTCACAGAGGTCATTATTTGGACGGAAATCTACTAACTTATAGACATCTTTATCGTGACGAGTGGAACGTTTTCTTGATGCTGATTTAGCTTGTGCCTTTGGATGTGGAATAGCAGCTGGAACTGGAGTTGGTACTGGAGTTGGTACTGGAGCTGGAACTGCCGTTGCCATTGGAGTTGGTACCGGAGCTGGAACTGCAGATTTAACAGGTTTGGATTCGGTAACTGGTTTTACAGTTTCTGAAGTTTTATTTCTAGACTCCGTATCAGATTCCGAATTTGAAGTTAATGGATAGCTATAAAAGAATGGTGGATAACCGTAATAAAAGGGATAACCAGAAAGATAAGGATTTACATAATAAGTATTTTCATTTTCATTATCTTTTTCTGATTCATCAACTACTGAATTATTTAAAATTGAGCGGTCACTTTCCTTAATTGGTTCGTCGTAAAAGAAGAAAGACATTTTTTTTTTTTTTTTTAACTTTGTATATTATTTTTAATTTAAATTTGTTTTGATTATTTGTTTAATAAAATTATTTTATTATATTTTATTTTTATTTATTTTTATTATTTTATTGTTTATTTTATTTTATTTTTTTTTTTAATTTAAAGTATTTATTTATTTTAATATCTCTTTTTTTTTTTTTTTTTTTTTTTATTGTTTTTTTATTATTTAAAGTTATTTTTAATTAATAATTATTTAAAATTAATATAATTAAATTTATAATTAAATTTATCTTATTTTTTTTTTAAAGTCTTTTAATGACATTTTTATATTGAATTCTAAAAATTCAATACAATTTTAATTATTATAATTTTTTAATAATAAAGATTTATTATACTTATTATTATTTTCTTCTTCTCCAATAATTAAAGAATTTCCTTCACAATTTCTTTTAAAGATTAAAAAATATAAAAAAAAAAAAAAAATTAGAAGAAACTAGAAAAAAAATTTTTTTTATATATTTATATTATATTAATAATATATTAATATATATATGACTAAATATATTTAAATATATTAACCTAAATATTAAAATTAATTAGCCAATAAAAACTTTATTTATTATAAGTTTTATATACTTTGAAATTTTTTTTTTTTTTTTAATTTATTATTTTTATAATTATTATTATTTTTTTTTTTTTTTTTAAAATTCCATAAAAATAATTTGGTCCAGAAATATGTAGAAGAAATATGTAGAAAAAAAAAAAATATGGGATTGCATAGAATTATGTCGAAAAATTTTATAAAGAATGAAAATTATAATGAAATATGTAATTCTCAATATAATGAATTAAATATTGCTTTCTATCTAATTAATAATACTATTTTATAAATAATTTTTATTATATATTATTTCTTATTAAATTTTAAATTACATACATATTAAAAAATTAAAAAAAAAAAAAAAAAAAAAAAAGTATAAAAGCACTAAAATTTTACTTTAATAAAATTTTTTTTTTTAATACGTTAATTTTAATTATATAAATATATTTATATTAAATTAAATAATAAACAAACAAACAAATAAACGATAAAAAATTTAAAAAAGAAACAATTTAATACTAAAACAAAAAAAAAATATAAATTCAGAATGTCTTTATTCTTTTTAAATGATCCAATTAAGGAAAGCGATCGCTCAATCTTAAATAATTCGGTATTAGATGATAATAAAAGTGATAAAAGTGATGATAATGATTACTATAATCATCCTTTAGTTTCTGGTTATCCTTATTTCTTTGGTTATCCTCCTTATGCTTATCATCCAACTTCTCAATCCGCTAAACCTTCTCGAAAAACATCTCAAAAGTTAAATAATAATGCTACAAAAAGACAATCGTCTCAGGCTTTTGATAAAGATGTCTATAAATTAGTAGATTTCCGTCCAAAGAATAATCTTTGTGAAGATAATAAAAACTACTATATTCAATTAGATTTACCAGGTATGACTAAAGAACAAATTCATATGGAATTATCTGAAGATAGTATTTTAATAATTTCAGGTGAAAGAGAAAATAAATATAAAAAGGCACCTAATATGAAAATTAGTAAGATGGAATGTGAGTATGGTAAATTCTCTAGATCTTTCAGTATTCCTGAGACAGCTGATCTTGACAAGATCGAAGCTAAAATGGAGAATGGATCATTACAAGTTATAATACCTAAAGCTGAACCACCTAAGAATCAGCGTCGTACTATTCAAGTTCAATAAATATAATTGATTATTAACGATTTATTTAATGAATTTGAATATTTTTTAATATTAATTATTAAATCATAAAAAAAAAATGATTTAAAAATATACCACTATCAATTTATTATTTAATATATTATTATAAAAAAAATTAGATAAATAATTTATTTATTTTGCATGTAAATAGAAAATCAATAAAAAAAAAATAAAAATAAAAAATTATTTAAAAAAAAAAAAAGATATAAAGTTTTGTATATAATTTGAGTTTTTTTTAATAAATATTTAAATTTATAATTAATATTATTAAAATTGTTCACTAATTTATTTTTTTTATTGTTATTATTGTAATTTTTTTTTCAAAAAAAAAAAAAAAAAACAAGAAGTAAATAATTCTATTATGCTATGTATAATATATAATTTATTTATTTATTTATTTAACTTCAAAATAATTATATTAGGTATTAATTTTTTAGTTTAATAGTTGATTTTTGTATTTTTTATATAATTAATTAAATATGGTTATTAGTTGTTAATTAAAATTTGATAATAAATTTTTATATATTTTATATTTTGTTTTGCCGTTAAAAAAAAAAAAAAAAAAAAATATTTTGTTATTTTTATCATTTTTTTTATATAAAATAATGTTTACATTTACTAAATTGTAATAAAAAAAACTAATTTAATTTAGATTGCTCTTCTTTTGAAATAATAACTATTATTACTTCTTTTACTATCTTATCTTCAACATGTATGGAAAATTCATTTTGGTATAATTAAATTGGTTCATTAATTTAACCCTTTCATAAGAAATACCTAAAGTGTAAAAGTGTTAATTCCATTTGAAAAATTTATTATAATATTTTTTTGCATATTCATAATGATTGAATTTTGGACAGAAATCATTTAGTTAATAATCATTTTTTTCAGAAAGACGTTACAAAATATTTTTTTTTTTTACATTAGCTTTAAAATTTTAATCCGAATTTATGACATTCTTTGAATGATTAAAATATCAAAAATGAATAAAAATGAAATGACTAGATAAATTATCACTATTACTTTCATTAATTAGCTAATTGAATAAAAAATAAAAAAAAACATTTTAATTATTATTTATAACTTCTTAATTATTATTTATTTATAACTTTATCTTTTAAAAATAACATATTATATATTTTAGTTAATTAAAAGTTTTTAATAATGATATATCTAAAATCTAAATCTTTTAATTAATAATATTTGTTATTTATTATTATTTTAAATATTTTATTATGGAATAATTAAATTATGTTAAAAATTGCATAATTACTTTTTATAGTAACTTTATTAATTAAAAATTTTTTTAATAATAATTTTAAAATATATAAATCTGAAAAATGAAAAATGATAATGTATTAATAAATGTATTAATTTATTACGTATTACTATTATTTAATGTATTACTTTTATTTATTTTTCTACAATTTTCTACATTATTTTGATAATAAAATTATTCTTTATTTTTCTATAAAATTTTTCTTTTATTATTCTTTTTTTCTTTAATTTCTTTATAATTATTAATAATATTAAAAATAATTATAAATATTTCGATATAGATTTAAATTAAATATTATTTATTAATATTTATTATTATTAAAAGGAAATTCTTTATATCAAATTTTAATTACCAAGAATTAATAATTCATTATTTTTTTTTTTTATTTTAAAAAAAATATAAATATGACAAAAAATTCAGTTTAAAATTTTTAAATTCATCAATTTTTAAATATAAATAATTATTTAAAATATTTAAAATTAAAAAAGTTATATATTAAAACATAAAAATAAATAAATAAAATAAAATAAAAAGTATATAATTATTAAATAATATAAGAAAAAAATAAATAATAAAAAATAATAAAATAAATATAAATTCAAAATGTCTTTATTCTTTTTAAATGATCCAATTAAGGAAAGCGATCGCTCGATCTTAAATAATTCAGTATTAGATGATAATAAAAGTGATAAAAGTGATGATAATGAATATTATAATCATCCTTTAGTTTCTGGTTATCCTTTTTTCTTTGGTTATCCTCCTTATGCTT
Organism: Neocallimastix lanati (nom. inval.); assembly: GCA_016946835.1. Taxonomy (NCBI): domain Eukaryota; kingdom Fungi; phylum Neocallimastigomycota; class Neocallimastigomycetes; order Neocallimastigales; family Neocallimastigaceae; genus Neocallimastix; species Neocallimastix lanati (nom. inval.). The sequence continues at coordinate 355,181 of JACVTC010000030.1, read as the reverse complement.
ATCGTCCAAATTCTCAATCAGCTAAATCTTCTCAAAAAACAACTCAAAAGTCAAACAATAATACTGCAAAAAGACAATCATCTCAGGCTTTAGATAAAGATGTCTATAAGTTAGTAGATTTCCGTCCAAAGAATAATCTTTGTGAAGATGATAAAAACTACTATATTCAATTAGATTTACCAGGTATGACTAAAGAACAAATTCATATGGAATTATCTGAAGATAGTATTTTAATTATTTCAGGTGAAAGAGAAAATAAATATAAAAAGGCACCTAACATGAAAATTAGTAAGATGGAATGTGAATATGGTAAATTTTCTAGATCTTTCAGTATTCCTGAAACAGCTGATCTTGATAAGATTGAAGCTAAAATGGAGAATGGATCATTACAAGTTATAATACCTAAAGCTGAACCACCTAAGAATCAACGTCGTACTATTCAAGTTCAATAAATATAATTGATTATTAACGATTTATTTAATGAATTTGAATAATTTTAATATTAATTATTAAATCATAAAAAAAAAATGATTTAAAAATATACCACTATCAATTTATTATTTAATATATTATTAAAAAAAAAATTAGATTATTAATTTATTTATTTTACATGTAAATAGAAAAACAATAAAAAAAAATAAAAATAAAAAATAATTTAAAAAAAAAAAAAGATATAAAGTTTTGTATATAATTTGAGTTTTTTTTTATTAAATATTTAAATTTATAATTAATATTATTAAAATTGTTCACTAATTTATTTTTTTTATTGTTATTATTGTAATTTTTTTTTTCAAAAAAAAAAAAAAAAAAAAAAAAAAAAAAAAAAAAAAAAAAAAAAAAGTAAATAATTCTATTATGTTATGTATAATATATAATATATTTATTTATTTATTTATTTAACTTCAAAATAATTATATTAGGTATTAATTTTTTAGTTTAATAGTTGATTTTTGTATTTTTTATATAATTAATTAAATATGGTTATTAGTTGTTAATTAAAATTTGATAATAAATTTTTATATATTTTATATTTTGTTTTGCCGTTAAAAAAAAAAAAAAAAAAATATTTTCTTATTTTTATTATTTTTTTTTATAAAATAATGTTTACATTTACTAAATTGTAATAAAAAAACTAATTTACTTTAGATCGTTCATTTTTTAAAATAATAACTATTATTACTTCTTTAACTATCTTATCTTCAACATATATTTAAAATTCATTTTGATATAATTAAATTGATTCATTAATTTAACCCTTTCATAAGAAATACCTAAAGTGTAAAAGTGCTAATTCCATTTGAAAAATATATTATAATATTTCTTTGCATATTCATAATGATTGAATTTTGGACAGAAATCATTTAGTTAATAATCATTTTTTTCAGAAAAACGTTACAAAATTTTTTTTTTTTACATTAGCATTAAAATTTTAATCTGAATTTATGACATTCTTTGAATGAGACTGAAATATCAAATATGAATAAAGATGAAATGATTAAATAAATCATCACTATTACTTTCATTCATCAGCTAATTGAATAAAAATTAAAAAAAAAACTTTTTAATTATTATTTATTTATAAGTTTATCTTTTAAAAATAACATATTATATATTATAGTTAATTAAAAGTTTTTAATAATGATGTATCTAAAATCTAAATTAATAATATTTGTTATTTATAATTATTTTAAATAATTTATTATGGAATAATTAAATTATGTTAATAATTGAATAATAATTTTAAAATATATAAATCTGAAAAATGAAAAATAATAATATATTAATAAATGTATTAATTTATTACGTATTACAATTATTTAATGTATTACGTATATTTATTTTTCTACAATTTTCTACATTATTTTGATAATAAAATTATTTTCTTTATTTTTCTATAAAAATTTTCTTTTATTATCCTTTTTATTCTTTAATTTCTTTATAATTCTTAATAATATTAAAAATAATTATTAATATTTCGATAAAAATTTAATAAATATTATTTATTAATATTTATTATTATTAAAAGGAAATTCTTTATATCAAATTTAATTTACCAAAAATTAATAATTATTTCTTATTTTTTTTTGTTATTATAAAAAAAAAATATAAATATGACAAAAAAATCAGTTTAAAATTCTTTAAATTCATTAATTTTTAAATATAAATAATTATTTAAAATATTTATTATACAATTGTATAAAAGCGTTTATAAAAAATTAAATAAAATTAAAAAAGTTATATATTAAAACATAAAAATAAATAAATAAAATAAAATAAAAAGTATATAATTATTAAATAATATAAGAAAAAATTAAATAATAAAAAATAATAAAATAAATATAAATTCAAAATGTCTTTATTCTTTTTAAATGATCCAATTAAGGAAAGCGATCGCTCAATATTAAATAATTCAGTATTAGATGATAATAAAAGTGATAAAAGTGATGATAATGATTACTATAATCATCCTTTAGTTTCTGGTTATCCTTATTTCTTTGGTTATCCTCCTTATGCTTATCATCCAAATCCTCAATCCGTTAAATCTTCTCAAAAAACATCTCAGAAGTCAAATAATAGTACTTCAAAAAGACAATCATCTCAGGCTTTCGATAAAGATGTCTATAAGTTAGTAGATTTCCGTCCAAAGAATAATCTTTGTGAAGATGATAAAAACTACTATATTCAATTAGATTTACCAGGTATGACTAAAGAACAAATTCATATGGAATTATCTGAAGATAGTATTTTAATAATTTCAGGTGAAAGAGAAAATAAATATAAAAAGGCAGCTAATATGAAAATTAGTAAGATGGAATGTGAATATGGTAAATTCTCTAGATCTTTCAGTATTCCTGAAACAGCTGATCTTGATAAGATTGAAGCTAAAATGGAGAATGGATCATTACAAGTTATAATACCTAAAGCTGAACCACCTAAGAATCAACGTCGTACTATTCAAGTTCAATAAATATAATTGATTATTAACAATTTATTTAATGAATTTGAATATTTTTAATATTAATTATTAAATCATAAAAATAATGATTTATAAATATACCACTATCAATTTATTATTAAATATATTATTATAAAAAAATTAGATCAATAATTTATTTATTTTGCATGTAAATAGAAAATCAATAAAAAAAAAATAAAAATTAATAATAAAAAATAATTTAAAAAAAAAAAGAAATAAACTTTTATATAAAATTTGAATATTTTCTTAATAAATATTTAATTTATTATTAGTTTTATTTAAATTTTATTTTTCCTTTTTTTTTTTAAAAAAAAATATATATATTTATTTATTTATTTGTTTTACTTCAAAGTAATTATATTATTGATATTAATTAATTTATTAGTTTTATTATTGATTTTTATAATTTTTATATAATTAAGTTTTGATAACTATTGTAAATAATTAATAATATTATTAATTATAATAAATATATATTTATTATTACAAAATAAAAATTAAAATGGGAATAGAAATTTTATATTTAAAATAAATTCACACTATCTATTTTAAAGATGTATGTTATATATTAGAAATTAGTTAATTTATTAGCTTAATTAATGATTTTTAAATCTTATATAGTTACACTTCAATTATAAATAATATTAATTATAATGAATTAATATGGAAATAAAAATTTTATATTTTAAAATAAATTGTTAAATAATATTTAAATAAATTATATATTATGTATATATTATATATTATAATAACTACTAATACTTCATTTACTAATTTGGCTTTAACATGTGTTGATAATTAATTGTGGTATATTTAAATTCATTCACTGATTTAAATATTTTATAATATTAATTATTTTTATTATAATTAATTATTTTTTATTTATATTTATTATTTATTATTTATATTTAATTATTTATTAATATTTTTTTTTATTATTTAAATTTAGTCATTTATTATAAACAAAGTAATAATTATTATTCAATCTTTTTTTTTTTTTTTTTTTTTTAAATTAAGAAAATAAATAACATAGTTTTATTTATTTCTAAACTTGATTATAATTTATTTATTTACTTATTATATATAATTTTATTAAAAAATACTAAATATAATTTTTTTTTCTACAATCACAATTATTGTAAACTTCAAACTTAATTAATAATTCATTTATTAATTACATGAATATTTTTTTTCTTTTTATAAAAAACACTCAAATAATAAAAATAAATATTATTTGTCCAATTAGAACAAAATAATATTTTGAATGATAATATGAAATTAATAGTAATATTCAAAATAAAGTGTATAAATAAATTCAGTAAATAGTACATATGCTACAAAACTCATCTCCAAGATTATAAGATTTCTGTTTAAACGGAATTCTTATTTTATGTTAGAGCTTGAATTGACTAACTGAAAGAAATTATGTTCTCCTTCAGAGGTATTGGCCATGCTAATTTGTCATACTCCATTTTCAGCATTGAAACACCTGGTTAGTTTGCGCTTATATTTTCAGAATAGTAACACCTTGTCGAATACTAGCCCAATGCATAATTTCTGTAAATAGAGCCCCAGATCATACCAAGAATGGCATTTTTGAATAATCTCCAGAAATAATTTGGTTATTAAACAGAACATCCCATTCCTTTTTATAATTTAAATCAATAATATCAGCATCTCTTCCACCAAGAAGGAAGTTATATAATCAATACCACATTTCATATTTATTTACACATTCATTATTCAGAAAATTATTAATATTTTCCCCAATTGAACTATTTACTACATCATTACTAAATATAAAATTACTATATTATAATTAATATCATAAAGTGTAATTATATAAAAAATATAAAAATCACTAATTTAACTAATAAATTAATACAGCCCAAGGCAGATGAGTGGAGGGGCGATGCTGTACTAGTATGCCAGTATATCACACTTTACAATTATATCTGTTTTTTTTTTAACGGCAGTAAACTTGTTTCATCTTTATTAATTAAATATTTGATAAAATACATTTAATAAAAAGGAAAAAAAGATAAAAAATAAAAAAAAAATAAAATAAAATAAAATAAAATAAAATAAAATAATGGTATAATATATTCTAGTTTCATTAATTATATCTGTTATGGTCATAATGGGAGATGGGTACTTCATTATGTGTGTCTAAATTATTATTATATTTTTAACTAATAAATTAATATCCATAACGTAATTATTTTGAAGTTAATAAATATATATATATATATAAATATCATAATAGAATTATTTTATGTATTTTCATAAATAAATATGTATATTTATATTAATAATTAAATAATAATAATAATAATAATAATAATAATAATAATAATAATAATAATAAAATTAATTTATTTAAAATTTTAAATATATATTAAAAATACTCAAATTTTATACAAAAGTTTATTTCTTTTTTTTTTTTTTTTTTAAAATTATTTTTTATTTTTATTTTATTTTTTATTGTTTTTCTATTTACATGCAAAATAAATAAATTATTAATCTAATTTTTTTATAATAATATATTAAATAATAAATTGATAGTGATATATTTTTAAATCATTATTTTTATGATTTAATAATTAATATTAAAAATATTCAAATTCATTAAATAAATTGTTAATAATCAATTATATTTATTGAACTTGAATAGTACGACGTTGATTCTTAGGTGGTTCAGCTTTAGGTATTATAACTTGTAATGTTCCATTCTCCATTTTAGCTTCAATCTTATCAAGATCAGCTGTTTCAGGAATACTGAAAGATCTAGAGAATTTACCATATTCACATTCCATCTTACTAATTTTCATGTTAGGTGCTTTTTTATATTTATTTTCTCTTTCACCTGAAATAATTAAAATACTATCTTCAGATAATTCCATATGAATTTGTTCTTTAGTCATACCTGGTAAATCTAATTGAATATAGTAATTTTTATTATCTTCACAAAGATTATTCTTTGGACGGAAATCTACTAACTTATAGACATCTTTATCGAAAGCCTGAGATGATTGTCTTTTTGCAGTATTATTATTTGACTTTTGATTTGATTTTTGAGAAGGTTTAGCGGATTGAGAATTTGGATGATAAGCATAAGGAGGATAACCAAAGAAATAAGGATAACCAGAAACTAAAGGATGATTATAGTAATCGTTATCATCACTTTTATCACTTTTATTATCATCTAATACTGAATTATTTAATATTGAGCGATCGCTTTCCTTAATTGGATCATTTAAAAAGAATAAAGACATTTTGAATATATATTTAATTTTATTTTTTTTTTTTCTTATATTATTTAACAATTATGTTTTTTTTTTTTTTTTATTTCTTTTTATGTTTTAATATATAACTTTTTTTTATTTTATTTAATTTTTTATAAGCGCTTTTATACAATTATATAATAAATATTTTAAATAATTATTTATATTTAAAAATTAATGAATTTAAAAAATTTTAAACTGATTTTTTTGTCATATTTATATTTTTTTTTAAAAAAAAAAAATAATAATGAATTATTAATTTTTGGTAAATTAAATTTTAATATAAAGAATTTCCTTTTAATAATAATAAATATTAATAAATAATATTTATTAAATTTTCCACCGAAATATTAATAATTATTTTTAATATTAATAAGAATTATTAAGAAATTAAATAAAAAAAAATAATAAAAGAAAAATTTTATAGAAAAATAAAGAAAATAATTTTATTATCAAAATAATGTAGAAAATTGTAGAAAAATAAATATACGTAATACATTAAAATAGTAATACGTAATACGTAATATATTAATACATTTATTAATACATTATTATTTTTCATTTTTCAGATTTATATATTTTAAAATTATTATTAAAAAGCTTTAATAAAGTTACTATAAAAAGTAATTATTCAATTTTTAATATAATTTAATTATTTCATAATAAATTATTTAAAATAATTATAAATAACAAATATTCTTAATTAAAAGATTTAAATTTTAACTAAAATTTATTATGTTATTTTTAAAAGAGAAAGTTATAAATATAAATAAATAATAATTAAGATGTTTTAAATAAATAATAATTAAAAAAATTTTTTTTTCATTTTTTATTCAATTAGCTGATAAATGAAAGTAATAGTGATGATTTATTTTGTCATTTCATCTTTATTCATATTTGATATTTCAATCATTCGAAGAATGATATATATATATATATATTATATATAGAATTTTATATATTAAAAATAAAATTTTAACGATAATATAAAAAAAAATATTTTGTATCATTATTCTTGAAAAAAATGGCAATTAACTAAATGATTTCTGTTCAAAATTAAAAAAAAAAAAAAATGGTGTGATATATACTATGTGTAATAACATAATAACCAGTTAAATCTAAAATAATAAAACAAAGAAGTAACATCTTTAAAATAGATAGTATGAATTTATATTAAAATATAAAATTTCTATTTTCATTTTAATTTTTATTTGGTAATAATAAATATAAATTTATTATTATTATAATTATTGTTAATTATTACATTATTTGTCAAAGTTTATGTTAGAAATAAAGTTTAATATATGAATATTATTCTTGTTATTAAACAAAATAACATATATAAATTTTATGTATAAATATTATAAATTATTAAGATATCAACTATTATATAAATTGTAATATGGCGCATGTATGACGTACATAAAACATTTATGTAATAACACATAAAATATAATTGTGACATAATTAAAATTTATGTAGTAAAAATATATATAAAAAAGAATATTAAAAATAATTATTAAAAAGTACATAATATAAATAAATATTAATAAAATAATAAATAAAATTTGAAATTACGAAATTTGAAGTGTGAATTCTAATATTTTAATTATATAAATAATATAAAAATCAATAATTAAACTAATAAAATAATTAATATCTTTAATATAATTATTTTAAAGTAAAGTAAATAAATATGTATATATCTATATATATATTTTTTAAAAAAAAAAAAGAAAGAATAATAAAATTTAAATAAAACTAATAATATATTAAAAAGATTTATTAAAAAATACTCAAATCTTATACAAAACTTTATATCTTTTTTTTTTAAATTACTTTTTATTTTTATTTTATTTTTTTTATTGATTTTCTATTTACATGCAAAATAAATAAATTATTTATCTAATTTTTTTTTATAATATATTAAATAATAAATTGATAGTAGTATATTTTTAAATAATTTTTTTATAATTTAATAATTAATATTAAAAATATTCAAATTCATTAAATAAATTGTTAATAATCAATTATATTTATTGAACTTGAATAGTACGACGTTGATTCTTAGGTGGTTCAGCTTTAGGTATTATAACTTGTAATGATCCATTCTCCATTTTAGCTTCAATCTTGTCAAGATCAGCCGTTTCAGGAATACTGAAAGATCTAGAGAATTTACCATATTCACATTCCATCTTACTAATTTTCATATTAGCTGCCTTTTTATATTTATTTTCTCTTTCACCTGAAATTATTAAAATACTATCTTCAGATAATTCCATATGAATTTGTTCTTTAGTCATACCTGGTAAATCTAATTGAATATAGTAGTTTTTATCATCTTCACAAAGATTATTCTTTGGACGGAAATCTACTAACTTATAGACATCTTTATCTAAAGCCTGAGATGATTGTCTTTTTGCAGTATTATTATTTGACTTTTGAGATGTTTTTTGAGAAGGTTTAGCGGATTGAGAATTTGGATGATAAGCATAAGGAGGATAACCAAAGAAATAAGGATAACCAGAAACTAAAGGATGATTATAATATTCATTATCATCACTTTTATCACTTTTATTATCATCTAATACTGAATTATTTAAGATCGAGCGATCGCTTTCCTTAATTGGATCATTTAAAAAGAATAAAGACATTTTGAATATATATTTAATTTTATTTTTTTTTTTTTTATATTATTTATTAATTATGTTTTTTTTTTTTTTTTTTTGTTTCTTTTTATGTTTTAATATATAACTTTTTTTTATTTTATTTAATTTTTTATAAAAGCTTTTATACAATTATATAATAAATATTTTAAATAATTATTTATTTTTAAAAATTAATGAATTTAAAAAATTTTAAACTGATTTTTTTGTCATATTTATATTTTTTTTAAATAATAAAAAAAATAAAAAAAAAAATAAAAAAAAAATGAATTATTAATGCTTGATAAATTAAAAAAAAAAAAAAAAAAAAAAAAAAAAAACATAGACTTGCACATATGGGTACCCATCTCCCATATGGCCATACAGTTATTAATTAACTGTAAGGTGATGAGTTATTGGCATACTGTATCAGCTTCGCCGCTCTCAATCGTCGTTACACACTGCCCGGAGATGCATTCCTAACGTTCCTACATATATCTCTAATGACCACGAGCATCAGAACGGAACCATTAACTCCTCCCTAGTGGGTGTAATCATTGGCGATTGGAAATTTTACAATCATCAAGGTCTATGCTTCAATTCAAAGCGTAGTATCAGGGTTGGGTGAAATAATCATCTGAGGGAAAGCCTTATGGACATCACGTGTGGTCTCATGATATCCCAGGATAGAAACCTCATCCGATTATTTGGTGCCATGCCGAGGATTCGAACCCCGCCCTCTACAGTGACCTGTATCGTCCTAACCGACTGGACCAACATGGCGCTTGATAAATTAAATTTGATATAAGGAATTTCCTTTTATTAATAATAAATATTAATAAATAATATTTATTAAATTTATATCAAAATATTTATAATTATTTTTAATATTATTATTAATTATAAAGAAATTAAAGAAAAAAAGAAATGATAGAAGAAAATTTTGTGGAAAAATAAAGAAAAAAATTTTATTATCAAAATAATATAGAAAATTGTAGAAAAATAAATATACATAATACATTAAATAATTGTAATACGTAATAAATTAATACATTATTATTCTCATTTTTCATATTTATATATTTTAAAATTATTATTAAAATAATTTTTAATTAATAAAGTTACTATAAAAAGTAATTATGCAATTTTTAACATAATTTAATTATTCCATAATAAAATATTTAAAATAAATATAAATAACATATTATTAATTAAAAGATTTAGATTTTAGATATATCATTATTAAAAACATTTAATTAACTAAAATATATAATATGTTATTTTTAAAAGATAAAGTAATTAATAATAATTAAGAAGTTATAAATAAATAATTAAAATGGTTTTTTTAATTTTTATTCAATTAGCTTATGAATGAAAGTAATAATGATGATTTATTTAATCATTTCATCTTTATTCATATTTGATATTTCAGTCTCATTCAAAGAATGTTATAAATTCGGATTAAAATTTTAATGCTAATGTAAAAAAAATACTTTGTAACGTCTTTTTGAAAAAAATGACCATTAACTAAATGATTTTTGTCCAAAATACAATTATTATGAATATGAGAAGAAATATTATAATATATTTTCCAAATGGAATTAAATCTTTAACGCTTTGGGTATTTCCTATGAAAGGGTTAAATTAATGAATGAATTTAAATATACTAAAATGAATTTTCAAAAACATGTTGAGGCCAAAATAGTAAATGAAGTATTAGTAGTTATTATAATATATACATAAAATATGATTTATTCAAATACTTTATAATAATTGTAATAAAATATATATAATATAAAAATAATAAAATTTAACGATTTACTTTAAATATAAAATTTTTATTTCCATATTAATTCTTATATTGTAATTATAGAGTAATTATATAAAAAATATAAAAATCAATAATTAAACTAATAAATTAACTAATATATAATATATAACATAACATGCATCTTTAAAATAGATAATATTATTTTAAATTATAAAATTTCTATTCCCATTTTAATTTTTATTTTGAAATAATAATAAATTTATTATTATTAAAATTATTATTAATTATTAACAATAGTTATCAAAACTTAATTATATAAAAAATATAAAAATCAATAATTAAACTAATAAATTAATTAAAGTAAATAAATATATATATATATATATTTTTAAAAAAAAAAAAAAAAAAAAAAAAAAAAAAAAAAAAAAAAAAAAAAAAAGAAAAAGAAAAATAAAATTTAAATAAAACTAATAATAAATTAAAATATTTATTAAAAAATACTCAAATTTTATACAAAATTTTATATCTTTTTTTTTTTTTAATTATTTTTTATTTTTATTTTATTTTTTTTTTTTTTATTGATTTTCTATTTACATGCAAAATAAATAAATTATTAATCTAATTTTTTTTTTATAATATATTAAATAATAAATTGATAGTGGTATATTTATAAATCATTATTTTTATGATTTAATAATTAATATTAAAAATATTCAAATTCATTAAATAAATTGTTAATAATCAATTATATTTATTGAACTTGAATAGTACGACGTTGATTCTTAGGTGGTTCAGCTTTAGGTATTATAACTTGTAATGATCCATTCTCCATTTTAGCTTCAATCTTGTCAAGATCAGCCGTTTCAGGAATACTGAAAGATCTAGAGAATTTACCATATTCACATTCCATCTTACTAATTTTCATATTAGCTGCCTTTTTATATTTATTTTCTCTTTCACCTGAAATAATTAAAATACTATCTTCAGATAATTCCATATGAATTTGTTCTTTAGTCATACCTGGTAAATCTAATTGAATATAGTAATTTTTATCATCTTCACAAAGATTATTCTTTGGACGGAAATCTACTAACTTATAGACATCTTTATCGAAAGCCTGAGATGATTGTCTTTTTGCAACATTATTATTTGACTTCTGAGATGTTTTTTGAGAAGGTTTAGCCGATTGAGGATTTGGATGATAAGCATAAGGAGGATAACCGAAGAAATAAGGATAACCAGAAACTAAAGGATGATTATAATATTCATTATCATCACTTTTATCACTTTTATTATCATCTAATACTGAATTATTTAAGATTGAGCGATCGCTTTCCTTAATTGGATCATTTAAAAAGAATAAAGACATTTTGAATTTAAATTTTATTTTTTTTCTTGTATTAATTAATAATTATATGCTTTATTTATTATTATTTATTTTTTTTTTTTTTTCTTTTTATGTTTTAATATATAACTTTCTTGATTTTATTTAATTTTTTATAAACGCTTTTAATCAATTGTATAATAAATATTTTAAATAATTATTTATATTTAAAAATTATTGAATTTAAAAAATTTAAACTGATTTTTTTGTCATATTTATATATTTTTTTTTATATAATAACAAAAAAAAAATAAGAAATAATGAATTATTAATTCTTGGTAAATTAAATTTTGATATAAAGAATTTCCTTTTATTAATAATAAATATTAATAAATGATATTTATTAAATTTATATCAAAATATTTATAATTATTTTTAATATTATTATTAATTATAAAGAAATTAAAGAAAAAAAGGATAATAAAAGAAAAATTTTATAGAATAATAAAGAAAATAATTTTATTATCAAAATAATGTAGAATATTGTAGAAAAATAAATATACATAATACATTAAATAATTGTAATAAGTAATAAATTAATACATTATTATTTTTCATTTTTCAGATTTATATATTTTAAAATTATTATTAAAATAATTTTTAATTAATAAAGTTACTATAAAAAGTAATTATGCAATTTTTAACATAATTTAATTATTCCATAATAAAATATTTAAAATAAATATAAATAACAAATATTATTAATTAAAAGATTTAGATTTTAGACATATCATTATTAAAAACTTTTAATTAACTAAAATATATAATATGTTATTTTTAAAAGATAAAGTTATAAATAAATAATAATTAAGAAGTTATAAATAAATAATAATTAAAATGTTTTTTTTTTTATTTTTTATTCAATTAGCTAATGAATGAAAGTAATAATGATGATTTATTTAATCATTTCATCTTCTTTATTCATATTTGATATTTCAATCATTCAAAGAATGTCATAAATTCAGATTAAAATTTTAATTCTAATGTAAAAAAAAAATATTTTGTAACGTCTTTCTGAAAAAAGTGGCTATTAACTAAATGATTTTCGTCCAAAATTCTATCATTATAAATGTGAGAAGAAATATTATAATATATTTTTCAAATGGAATTAACACTTTAACACTTTGGGTATTTCCGGTTAAAGTATTAAATCAATGAATGAATTTAAATTTACTAAAATGAATTATCAATACATGTTGAAGCCCAAATAGTAAATGAAGTATTAGTAGTTAATTGTAGTTATTATAATATATATCATATATAATTTAATCAAATATTTAATAATAATTATAATAAAATGTATATATAATAGAAAAAAAAAAAAAAAATAAAATTTAACAATTTATTTTAAAATATAAAATTTATATTTCCATATTATTTCATATAATATATATATAAATTTATTATAATTAATATCATTAATAATTATAGTTAAAGTGTAATTATATAAATATATAAAAATCAATAATTAAACTAATAAATTAATATCTATAATATAATTATTTTAAAGTAAAATAAATAAATTTATATATATCTATATATATATATATATTTTTTTTTAAAAAAAAAAACGAAAGAAAGAAAAAAAAATAAAATTTAAATATAACTAATAATAAATTTAAATATTTATTAAAAAATACTCAAATTTTACACAAAAGTTTATATCTTTTTTTTTTTTTTAAATTATTTTTTATTTTTATTTTTATTTTTTTTTTATTGTTTTTCTATTTACATGCAAAATAAATAAATTATTAATCTAAATTTTTTTATAATAATATATTAAATAATAAATTGATAGTGGTATATTTATAAATCATTATTTTTATGATTTAATAATTAATATTAAAAATATTCAAATTCATTAAATAAATTGTTAATAATCAATTATATTTATTGAACTTGAATAGTACGACGTTGATTCTTAGGTGGTTCAGCTTTAGGTATTATAACTTGTAATGATCCATTCTCCATTTTAGCTTCAATCTTGTCAAGATCAGCCGTTTCAGGAATACTGAAAGATCTAGAGAATTTACCATATTCACATTCCATCTTACTAATTTTCATATTAGGTGCCTTTTTATATTTATTTTCTCTTTCACCTGAAATTATTAAAATACTATCTTCAGATAATTCCATATGAATTTGTTCTTTAGTCATACCTGGTAAATCTAATTGAATATAGTAATTTTTATCATCTTCACAAAGATTATTCTTTGGACGAAAATCTACTAACTTATAGACATCTTTATCGAAAGCCTGAGATGATTGTCTTTTTGCAGCATTATTATTTGACTTCTGAGATGTTTTTTGAGAAGGTTTAGCCGATTGAGGATTTGGATGATAAGCATAAGGAGGATAACCAAAGAAATATGGATAACCAGAAACTAAAGGATTATTATAGTAATCGTTATCATCACTTTTATCACTTTTATTATCATCTAATACTGAATTATTTAAGATTGAGCGATCGCTTTCCTTAATTGGATCATTTAAAAAGAATAAAGACATTTTGAATTTAAATTATATTTTTTTTATTTTTTATTATTTATTTTTTTCTTGTATTATTTATTTATAATATATTTATATTTTTATTTTATATTTCTTTTATATTATATTTTTTTATATTTCTTTTTATGTTTATTATATAATCTTTTTGATTTTATTTTATATTTAATAAACGCTTTTATACTATTGTATAATAAATATTTTAAATAATTTTTATATTTAAAATTTGATGAATTAAAAAAATTTAAACTGAATTTTTTGTCTTATTTATATTTTTTTTAAAATAAAAAACAATATAAAAAAAATTATTAATGTTTGGTAAATTAAATTTTGATATAAAAAATTTCCTTTTATTAATAAAAATATTAATAAATAATATTTATTAAAGCTGATAAATTTAATTAATAATGATATTAAAAATTATTTAGAATTACAGAAGACAAAAAGAATAATAGAAGATTTTTGTGGAAAAATAAAGAAAATAATTTTATTATTAAAATAATGTAGAAAATTATAGAAAAATAAATAAATAAATAAATAAATAAATATATAAACAAACAAACAAACAAATAAACAAACAAATAAATAAATACGTAATACATTAAATAACAATAATATATATTACATTATGTATTTTCAGTTTTTAGATTTATATTTTTAATTATAAAATAATTAAATTATTCCATAATAAAACATTTAAAATAATAATAAATAACAAATATTATTAGTAATTTAATGATTAATATTTTAAATATATCATTATTAAAAATTTTTAACAACTAAAATATAATATGTAATTATATAATATGTAATTTTTAAAAGAGAAAGCAAAAAGTTAAATATAAATAATAATTAAAACTTCATTTATATATATATATTTTTCAATTAACTAATGAATGAAACTAAAGGAAATAATTTATTTATTCCTTTTATCTTCACACCCTTTGGATTTACAATTACATATATAAAACTCGAATAAAAATTTAAATTCAAATGTATAAAGAAATAAATTATTTAATATATTTGACTAAAGTTTCTTTTACTTTATTAATTTCTGGTTAAATTTCTACCGTGGTAATGTAAAAAACTATTATATTTCATTAGATTTATTTGAAATGACCAAAGAAAAAATTTAAATGAAATTAATACTTTGAGAATTTCTGGTGAAAAGGTTAAATCAACGAAGGAAATAATATACCAAAATAAATTGTCATTATGAGAAATTCATTAAAAGTATAATATAAATAAATAAATAAATAATAATAATAATAATAAAATATAAATATAATATTTTTTTTTATATTCGAAATTATTGAGAACTTTAACATTAAATACATTAAATATATATTTATTTATTAATTTAATGTATATTTTTATAATTTATTAAAAAAACACAAAATTAATAAAAAAAAAATATTATTTGTGCAAAGTGTAATAATTTTTTAAATAGTAATGTGAAGTAAATGTGTAACTAGAAATAAAATTTTAATTATATTATTTTTTTTTAATTTAAAATAATATATATATAGAATTATTTTTTTTATAGCCGCAATTATTGCGAACTTTAATCTTTATTGATTTATTCATTTTTTAAATAAGTGAATTTTTTTTTTTTTAAAAAAATATATTTAAAAATAAATATTATTTGTCCAATTTGAACATAATAATATTTTAAATAATAATGTGAAATAAAAAGTAATATTCAAAATAAAGTGTATAAATAAATTCAGAAAAAAGTTCATATGCAACGAACCTAATCTCCAAATTACTTATTCCGGATTAGGGTTTGAATTGACTATCTGAAAGAAATTATGGTCTTCTCCTTCAGAGACATTGGCTCTGCTAGCCTGTCTTACAGCATTTTCAGCGTTAGAGCTCCATATAGAATTATTAATATTAATATTATTATAATTTTTTTTTTTTTTTTTTTTTTTTAGATTAAGAATAATCTTCATTTAATAATATTTATTAAAAAATATATATATATAAGAAATTTTTTACTTTAATATTAAAAATTCGATATTAGTTTTTTGGACGAAATGGCTTCTAAATCTTCTCATTTATCAATGATAATTCAATGTGGATAAAAATTATCATTCGAATTTGTATCACAATTTTTTCTTCACCTTATCTCTTCGACGTCGACTCTCATAACAATGGTAGTTCTTGTGGAATATAAATTATTCATAATTTTTTAATAATTATTATTAAGTATAATTGTATAATAAATATAAAATTCAATAATTAAACAAATAAATTAACTAATATCTGTAATATAACTATTTTGAAATTTAATAAATAAAAAAATTTATTATATGTATAACTTTTTAGAATTATTTAATTTATTAAAATATAAATTTAAAAACTGAAAAAAATAATGTATTAATATATTACGTATTACTATTATTTAATGTATTATGTATTATTATTATTAAATATATTATACATTTATTTATTTATTAATTTATTTATTTATATATTTATTATTTTTTTTTTTCTACTATTTTCTACATTATTTTAATAATAAAAAATATTTTCTTTATTTTTCCACAAAATGTTTCTTCTATTATTCCTTTTTCTCTTGAATTTCTTAATAAATTAATTATTAATATTAAAAATAATTATTAATATTTTAGGGTAAATTTTAATATTTATTATTATTATTAAAATTTATTTTACTAAGCATTAATAATTCATTATTTTTTATTTTTTTTTTTATTTTTTTTATTATTTAAAAAAAATATAAATATGACAAAAAAATCAGTTTAAAATTTTTTAAATTCATCAATTTTTAAATATAAATAATTATTTAAAATATTTATTATACAATAGTATAAAAGCGTTTATAAAAAATTAAATAAAATCGAAAAAAGTTATATATTAAAACATAAAAAGAAATATAAAAAAATCAAAAAAAAAAAAAAAAAAAAAAAAAAAGCATATAATTGTCAAATAATATAAGAAAAAAAAATAAAATTAAATATATATTCAAAATGTCTTTATTCTTTTTAAATGATCCAATTAAGGAAAGCGATCGCTCAATCTTAAATAATTCAGTATTAGATGATAATAAAAGTGATAAAAGTGATGATAACGATTACTATAATAATCCTTTAGTTTCTGGTTATCCTTATTTCTTCGGTTATCCTCCTTATGCTTATCATCCAAATCCTCAATCCGCTAAATCTTCTCAAAAATCAAATCAAAAGTCAAATAATAATGCTGCAAAAAGACAATCATCTCAAGCTTTAGATAAAGATGTCTATAAGTTAGTAGATTTTCGTCCAAAGAATAATCTTTGTGAAGATGATAAAAACTACTACATTCAATTAGATTTACCAGGTATGACTAAAGAACAAATTCATATGGAATTATCTGAAGATAATATTTTAATAATTTCAGGTGAAAGAGAAAATAAATATAAAAAGGCAGCTAATATGAAAATTAGTAAGATGGAATGTGAATATGGTAAATTCTCTAGATCTTTCAGTATTCCTGAAACGGCTGATCTTGACAAGATTGAAGCTAAAATGGAGAATGGAACATTACAAGTTATAATACCTAAAGCTGAACCACCTAAGAATCAACGTCGTACTATTCAAGTTCAATAAATATAATTGATTATAAACAATTTATTTAATGAATTTGAATATTTTTAATATTAATTATTAAATCATAAAAATAATGATTTATAAATATACCACTATCAATTTATTATTTAATATATTATTATAAAAAAAATTAGATTAATAATTTATTTATTTTGCATGTAAATAGACAAACAATTAAAAAAAATAAAATACAATAAAATAAAACTATATTAAAAAATAAAAAATAATTTAAAAAAAATGTTTATCTTTGTATAAAATTTGAGTATATTTTAATAAATATTTAAATTTAAAAATAATTTTATTTATTTATTTTTTTGTTTTTGTTATTGTTTTTTGCTTTTTTGTTTTGGACTTTTTACTGAATTTATTTATGCATTTTATTTTAAGTTATTTTTATTTCACAATTACTATTTAAAAAAATATTATGTACAATTTGGAAAAATAATATCTTTTTTTTTTTATTAAATTTGTGTTTTATAATAAATTATACATCAAATTAATAAATGAATAAATAATATAATTTTAAAGATCTCATTAATTTCGGATATAAAAAAAATAATTATATTTATATTTTATTATTTTTCATCACACTGAAACTTTTTCACTTTTGAAATTATTTTTATTCTTTATTGCACTAAATTTTCAATGATTATTTAAAATTTGTTTATTTTTAATTTTTATTATTTTATATTTTACTTAATCTTTTACACACTTTTTTTTTTTTTTATTTATTTAAAATAAATACGTTATATAATATAAAGATAAATAAAAATGTAATACATAAAAATATAATTATCTATTAACAAAGTACTGAAAGTATATTCTCTTCCTTGTCTAAAAAAAATAAAAAAAATAAATTTATTATTTTATCATTATTATTATTATATATTTACATTTATATCTTAATTTTAATATATCTAATAATGTATATAAATATTTTTTATAATATCATAAATAATTGAATAAGATTATTAGTTATTAGTTATTTTTATATAAATAATGTTTTTTTTTTTTATTTAATTTATTAAATTTTAATAGAATAATAATTTTTTTTTTTCATTTTTCTTTTTTTTTTTTTTTTTTTTTTTTTTTTTTTTTTTTTTTTTTGGTGGTTCTTCTTTAGAAATATTAACTTTTAATACTTCATTTGCCAATTTAGCTTTAACATGTAGTATTAACAATTCATTCTGGTATATTTAATTCCATTCCTTAATTTAACCCTTTCACATGAAATATTCAATGTTTTAATACCATTTGAATTCATTATTTAATCATTCCAAAAAAAAAAAAAAAAAAAAAAAAAAAAAAATATATATATATATATATTATAGTAGTTCTTTTCATTTTCACCATAATTGAATTTTGGACAGAAGTTATAAAACTTATAAACATTTCTATCATAAAGATGAGATAATATATTTCTTTATACATTTGTATAAAAATTTAAAATTAAATTTTGAGTTTTCTTTGGATGATTATAATATCCAAAGAAAAAGTAATGAAAAATATTAACTTAAGTAAATACTTTTATTGTAAGTATAATGGAAGGGAATTATATGAAGAAGTTCAAAATATGCTATAAAAAATTCAAAAGAAAAATATGCTGAATTTATTGAAATAATTAATAGTATTGAAGATGTTTATTAAAGATTGGGTTACAGGTAATATATGTTTTTAAGAAAAAGAAATTATAATATTAACTTTATAATTGAAACTATTGACATTTAATAATAAATTTTATATATATATTGAACTTTTTGCATTATCTTTCAAAAGTAATATATAATATTTTTATTAATGAATAATTTTGAATATATTTTAAATAATTTAAATTTCTTAATAATTTAATTTATTATAATATTTGTTATTTAATTGTTTTATCATGGATTAATTTTAATTATGTTAAAATTATATAATTACTTTTTATAGTAACTTAAAAATTTAAAATAAACATAAATAATGTTAATAATATATTATACATTACAATTTAATGTATTACGTATTTATTTATTTATTTATTTATTTATTTATTTATTTATTTATTTATTTATTTATTTATTTATTTTTCTACAATTTTCTACATTATTTTAATAATAATTTTATTTTCTTTATTTTTCTATAAAAATTTTCTTCTATCATTTCTTTTTTTCTTTAATTTCTTAATAGTTATTAATAATATTACAAATAATTATTAATATTCATTTATTAACTTTAATATTTATTTTTTATTAATATTTATTATTATTAAAAGGAAATTCTTTATATCAAAATTTAATTTACCAAACATTAATATTTTTTTTTATATTAATTTTTATTTTAAAAAAAATATAAATAAGACAAAAAATTCAGTTTAAATTTTTTAAATTCATCAAATTTTAAATATAAAAATTATTTAAAATATTTATTATACAATAGTATAAAAACGTTTATTAAATATAAAATAAAATCAAAAAAAGTTATATATTAAAACATAAAAAGAAATAAAAAAAAATAAATAAAAAAAAGCATATAATTATTAAATAATATAAAAAAAAAATAAAATTAAATATATATTCAAAATGTCTTTATTCTTTTTAAATGATCCAATTAAGGAAAGCGATCGCTCAATCTTAAATAATTCTGTATTAGATGATAATAAAAGTGATAAAAGTGATGATAATGAATATTATAATCATCCTTTAGTTTCTGGTTATCCTTATTTCTTCGGTTATCCTCCTTATGCTTATCATCCAAATCCTCAATCCGCTAAATCTTCTCAAAAATCAAATCAAAAGTCAAATAATAATGATGCAAAAAGACAATCATCTCAAGCTTTCGATAAAGATGTCTATAAGTTAGTAGATTTCCGTCCAAAGAATAATCTTTGTGAAGATGATAAAAACTACTATATTCAATTAGATTTACCAGGTATGACTAAAGAACAAATTCATATGGAATTATCTGAAGATAGTATTTTAATAATTTCAGGTGAAAGAGAAAATAAATATAAAAAGGCAGCTAATATGAAAATTAGTAAGATGGAATGTGAATATGGTAAATTCTCTAGATCTTTCAGTATTCCTGAAACGGCTGATCTTGATAAGATAGAAGCTAAAATGGAGAATGGATCATTACAAGTTATAATACCTAAAGCTGAACCACCTAAGAATCAACGTCGTACTATTCAAGTTCAATAAATATAATTGATTATTAACGATTTATTTAATGAATTTGAATATTTTTAATATTAATTATTAAATCATAAAAATAATGATTTATAAATATACCACTATCAATTTATTATTTAATATATTATTATAAAAAAATTAGATAAATAATTTATTTATTTTGCATGTAAATAGAAAATCAATAAAAAAAAATAAAAATAAAAATAAAAAATAATTTAAAAAAAAAAAAATATATTTATCTTTGTATAAAATTTGAGTATTTTTTAATAAATATTTAAATTTAAAAATAATTATATTTATTTATTTATTTTTTGTTTTTGTTTTTTTTACTTTTTTGTTTTGGATTTTTTACTGAATTTATTTATACACTTTATTTTAAGTTAAATTTTTAATTCACATTACTATTTAAAAAAAATATTATGTACAATTTGGACAAATAATATCTTTTTTTTTTATTAAATTTGTGTTTTATAAGTAACTAAAGCTCTCTTTTCTGTTAGTAAATTTCTTTCAAATTCCAAAATTCCTATTCCATTTAAGAAGATTATAATTAACTCTTATGTACTTAGTAAAGTCTCTTACTTCGCACCTTTACTTGGTTCGAATAAAACGAGAACAAATAATACTCAGAAATTAATTAATAAAGGATTAAGATGGATTGCAGGTATACAAAAAGCCAAATCATTTATTAATGTATATTCTATTTCAAAAGATTTACATATTCCTCCATTTTCAGCTAAGTGTGCTTTGTCTCAGGTCAAATGTTTTGATAAATGGAAAAATTCAAATTGTATTATTTCCTATTTAGTTAATAATATTCCAAAATCTAGAAAATATACATGGACAAAAGAAAGTAGAACTCTTAAACGTAAACTAGAGAAAAGAGGTAATAACGATAATAAAATCAAGGATTTTTATTGGAAAAGAGATATGAAAATCAATTCTATTAAAGCTGAGTTTTATGACAAAAACAAATTCGAAGAAACATCAAAATTTATAAAACTTTGTTATGACTATCCTGATCTTTCATATGGTTTCTATTGGCTATTGAGAGCACGAAGCGGATATAGATTAGATGCTAGAATTGCTAAAGCTGCAAAAATAGTGGACCAAATGTGTCCTAATTTTTGTCCCTGTTGTAAAAGTAATAAACAATGGATAAGTCATTGGTTAATTGATTGTCCCTTTTTCAATCATACTCGTAGTAAAGTTAATGATAAAATTTTATTTTTATATAATGCTTTTTACCGTGGCAACCTAACAAATGATATTGTTAATAGTAATAATGATAATAGTAATAGTAATAATAGTAATAGTTATAATAGTAATAATAATATTAGTAATAGTATTTTTAGTAATGTTAGTAATAGTATTGAAAATAATGTGTATATTGATTCTAGTGTGTGTGAAAAAGTGTTTAATTTCCTTCTTGGAGGTCGAAGTATTAATAATAGTACAAGGGAATGGAAGGATCTATTTAAGTGCCAGATGAAATCAGGTGCTTATTCTGATACTCCGTTCTTAGTGGTTACTGCGGCACTTCTCCAATCGATTATACCTATTGCTATTGGCCAGCAATGGTCTTTGTTCAATAGGTTCAAATCGAATCGTACTACTACTACCAAGAGCGTCAATGCTGAAGAAACAGTAAGACAGGCCAGCAGGGCTAGCGCAACCAATGAAGATCATAATTTTGTATCTTAAAATTATGATTAACATTGCGAAGTCAAAGTTAATTATTATACTTCAGTATAATAATGCCCTTGTGAAGTCTTACAAATATTAATTAAATGAAACTAGAATATATTATACCATTATTTTATTTTTATTTTGTGTTTTATTTTTTGTTTATTTTTTTATCTTTTTTTTTTTTATTATTTTATTACATGTATTTTATCAAATATTTAATTAATAAAGATGAAACAAGTTTGCTGCCGTTAAAAAAAAAAAAAAAAAAAAAAAAAAAAAAAAATTGTGTTTTATAATAAATTATACATCAAATTAATAAATGAATAAATAACATAATGTTAAAGTTTTCAATAATTTCGGTTATAAAAAAAAATTATAATATTTATATTTTATTATTTTTCATCACACTGAAACTTTTTCACTTTTGAAATTATTTTTATTCTTTATTGTACTGTATTTTCATGATTATTTAAAATTTGTTTATTTTTAATTTTTATTATTTTATATTTTACTTAATCTTTTACACGCTTTTTTAAATAAAATTATTATTTTATCATTATTGTTATTATTATATATTTACATTTATATCTTAATTTTAAAATATCTAATAATGTATATAAATATTTTGTATAATATTATAAATAATTGAATAAGATTATTAGTTATTTAATTTATTATAATATTTGTTATTTAATATTATTTTATAATGGATTAATTTTAATTATATTAAAATTGTATAATTACTTTTAATGGTAATTTAATTTTAAAATTGTATAATTACTTTTAATGGTAATTTAATTTTAAAATAAACAAAATAATGTAATAATATATTACATATTACAATTTAATGTATTACGTATTTATTTATTTTTTTATTTATTTATTTATTTATTTATTTTTCTACAATTTTCTTTATTTTTCTATAAAATTTTTCTTCTATTATTCTTTTTTTCTTTAATTTCTTTATAATTATTAATAATATTAAAAATGATTATAAATATTAAATATTATTTATTAATATTTATTATTAATAAAAAGAAATTCTTTATATCAAAATTTAATTTACCAAACATTAATAATTCATTATTTTTTTATTTTTTTTTTATTTTTTTTATTATTTAAAAAAAAAATATAAATATGACAAAAAAGTCAATTTAAAATTTTTTAAATTCATTAATTTTTAAATATAAATAATTATTTAAAATATTTACTATACAATTGTATAAAAGCGTTTACAAAAAATTAAATAAAATCGAAAAAAAGTTATTTATTAAAACATAAAAAGAAATAAAAAAAAATAAATAAAAAAAAGCATATAATTATTAAATAATATAAAAAAAAATAAAATTAAATATATATTCAAAATGTCTTTATTCTTTTTAAATGATCCAATTAAGGAAAGCGATCGCTCAATCTTAAATAATTCCGTATTAGATGATAATAAAAGTGATAAAAGTGATGATAATGAATATTATAATCATCCTTTAGTTTCTGGTTATCCATATTTCTTTGGTTATCCTCCTTATGCTTATCATCCAAATTCTCAATCCGCTAAACCTTCTCAAAAATCAAATCAAAAGTCAAATAATAATACTGCAAAAAGACAATCATCTCAGGCTTTAGATAAAGATGTCTATAAGTTAGTAGATTTCCGTCCAAAGAATAATCTTTGTGAAGATGATAAAAACTACTATATTCAATTAGATTTACCAGGCATGACTAAAGAACAAATTCATATGGAATTATCTGAAGATAGTATTTTAATTATTTCAGGTGAAAGAGAAAATAAATATAAAAAGGCACCTAATATGAAAATTAGTAAGATGGAATGTGAATATGGTAAATTCTCTAGATCTTTCAGTATTCCTGAAACAGCTGATCTTGATAAGATAGAAGCTAAAATGGAGAATGGATCATTACAAGTTATAATACCTAAAGCTGAACCACCTAAGAATCAACGTCGTACTATTCAAGTTCAATAAATATAATTGATTATTAACAATTTATTTTATGAATTTGAATATTCAATATTAAATATTAAATTATAAAATTATTGAATTAAAAATATACCACTATCAATTTATTATTTAATATATTATTATAAAAAAATTAGATAAATAATTTATTTATTTTGCATGTAAATAGAAAATCAATAAAAAAAAATAAAATAAAAATAAAAAATAATTTAAAAAAAAAAAAAATATTTATCTTTGTATAAAATTTGAGTATTTTTTAATAAATATTTAAATTTAAAAATAATTATATTTATTTATTTATTTTTTGTTTTTGTTTTTTTTACTTTTTTGTTTTGGATTTTTTACTGAATTTATTTATACACTTTATTTTAAGTTAAATTTTTAATTCACATTACTATTTAAAAAAAATATTATGTACAATTTGGACAAATAATATCTTTTTTTTTTTATTAAATTTGTGTTTTATAATAAATTATACATCAAATTAATAAATGAATAAATAACATAATGTTAAAGTTTTCAATAATTTCAGTTATAAAAAAAAAATATATATATATATATATATATATTATAGTAGTTCTTTTCATTTTCACCATAATTGAATTTTGGACAGAAGTTATAAAACTTATAAACATTTCTATCATAAAGATGAGATAATATATTTCTTTATACATTTGTATAAAAATTTAAAATTAAATTTTGAGTTTTCTTTGGATGATTATAATATCCAAAGAAAAAGTAATGAAAAATATTAACTTAAGTAAATACTTTTATTGTAAGTATAATGGAAGGGAATTATATGAAGAAGTTCAAAATATGCTATAAAAAATTCAAAAGAAAAATATGCTGAATTTATTGAAATAATTAATAGTATTGAGGATGTTTATTAAAGATTGGGTTACAGGTAATATATGTTTTTAAGAAAAAGAAATTATAATATTAACTTTATAATTGAAACTATTGACATTTAATAATAAATTTTATATATATATTGAACTTTTTGCATTATCTTTCAAAAGTAATATATAATATTTTTTTTAATGAATAATTTTGAATATATTTTAAATAATTTAAATTTCTTAATAATTTAATTTATTATAATATTTGTTATTTAATTGTTTTATAATGGATTAATTTTAATTATGTTAAAATTATATAATTACTTTTTATAATTAACTTAATTTTAAAATAAACATAAATAATGTTAATAATATATTACATATTACAATTTAATGTATTACGTATTTATTTATTTATTTATTTATTTATTTATTTATTTTTCTACAATTTTCTACATTATTTTAATAATAATTTTATTTTCTTTATTTTTCTATAAAAATTTTCTTCTATTACTTCTTTTTTTTCTTTAATTTCTTAATAATTATTAATAATATTAAAAATAATTATAAATATTTCGGTATAAATTTTAATAAATATTATTTATTAATATTTATTATTATTAAAAGGAAATTCTTTATATCAAAATTTAATTTACCAAACATTAATAATTCATTATTTCTTATTTTTTTTTGTTATTATAAAAAAAAAATATAAATATGACAAAAAAATCAGTTTAAAATTTTTTAAATTCGTTAATTTTTAAATATAAAAAATTATTTAAAATATTTATTATACAATAGTATAAAAGCGTTTATAAAAATTAAATAAAATCAAAAAGGTTATATATTTAAACATAAAAAGAAATATAAAAAAATATAATTTAAAAGAAATATAAAATAAAAATATATATATATTATTAATAAATAATACAAGAAAAAAAAAATAATAAAAAATAAAAAAAATATAATTTAAATTCAAAATGTCTTTATTCTTTTTAAATGATCCAATTAAGGAAAGCGATCGCTCAATCTTAAATAATTCAGTATTAGATGATAATAAAAGTGATAAAAGTGATGATAATGAATATTATAATCATCCTTTAGTTTCTGGTTATCCTTATTTCTTTGGTTATCCTCCTTATGCTTATCATCCAAATCCTCAATCCGCTAAATCTTCTCAAAAATCATCTCAAAAGTCAAATAATAATACTGCAAAAAGACAATCATCTCAGGCTTTAGATAAAGATGTCTATAAGTTAGTAGATTTCCGTCCAAAGAATAATCTTTGTGAAGATGATAAAAACTACTATATTCAATTAGATTTACCAGGTATGACTAAAGAACAAATTCATATGGAATTATCTGAAGATAGTATTTTAATAATTTCAGGTGAAAGAGAAAATAAATATAAAAAGGCACCTAATATGAAAATTAGTAAGATGGAATGTGAATATGGTAAATTCTCTAGATCTTTCAGTATTCCTGAAACAGCTGATCTTGACAAGATCGAAGCTAAAATGGAGAATGGATCATTACAAGTTATAATACCTAAAGCTGAACCACCTAAGAATCAACGTCGTACTATTCAAGTTCAATAAATATAATTGATTATTAACAATTTATTTTATGAATTTGAATATTCAATATTAAATATTAAATTATAAAATTATTGAATTAAAAATATACCACTATCAATTTATTATTAAATATATTATTATAAAAAAAAAATAGATTAATAATTTATTTACTTTGCATGTAAATAGAAAATCATTAAAAAATAAAAATAAAATAAAATAAAACTATATTAAAAAATAAAAAATAATTTAAAAAAAATGTTTATCTTTGTATAAAATTTGAGTATTTTTTAATAAATATTTAAATTTAAAAATAATTTTATTTATTTATTTTTTTTGTTTTTGTTTTTTGTTTTTTGTTTTGGATTTTTTACTGAATTTATTTATTAAAAATAAGTTGTTTTTTTTTTTAGATTAGGAATAAACTTCATTTAATAATATTTATTAAAAACATACATAAAAATAAAATGTATGTAATTTTTTACATTAACATTTAATAACTACTTTATGAGTTTTGAGGACGAAACCGACCTCTAATTCTTCCCATTTATCAATGATAACTCCATATGGATAAAAATTGTCATTAAATCTGTATCAAATTTCTTCTTTATATTATCGTTTCGATGTCGATGCTCTTGACAACGGTAGATCTAATAGTATACAAATTGATCATAGTGTAAAAACCAGTAATTACAATAGGTTTTTTTTTTTTTTAACGGCAGCAAACTTGTTTCATCTTTATTAATTAAATATGTGATAAAATACATGTAATAAAAAGAAATAAGATAAAAAATAAACAAAAAAAAATCACAATAGGTATAACTTTTTTTATTTTTATTTTTATTTTTTTTTTTTTTTTTACAATAGGAATAATATTAGTAAGGAATTTCGAAAGTCCACAAAATATGAAATCTAAAAAGAATATTCACTCGAAGAGGACTGAAAGATATTATATATAAAACACCTTCTTTTCCCCGAGCCGACCTTTAATATTCTATATACTACATTTCCACTAGGAAGGCGACACATTAAGTACAAATTAATATCATTAAAATCTTCCTCTTTGTCCATCATGAATGTTCAATAATTTTTCTTTTGTTTAATAAAACATATAAATTTAAATTATTAAAATATTAAAAATAAAAAAAAACACTAAATTTGGAAAGATTTCTATAACGAAAAATAATTTATATTTTATATTTTTTTTGGATTTTTTATTATTTTACAATTTTTTTTGGTTTTTTTATTATTTTACAATTTTTTTTGGTTTTTTTATTATTTTACAATTTTTTTTGGATTTTAATATTTTATATATTTTTATGATAGATATATTATAAATAGTTATTAAAATAAAATGAATAATCAAATTAAAAATATTTTTAATTTGATTAATTACATTATGAATAAATTATTGTTTTGGAAATATATTTCATATTTTTTCACAATTATTTATGATGAATTTATGATATTCATAAAAAAAATTTTCTATTTAATATATGGTTTTAGTCAAAAATATTATTAAAAAATAATTAAAACTTATAGGCTATATCGAAATTATTCTATGAAAAATAAAAAGTAATTTATGTACAAATTATGATTTTAATTAATTATGTGTAAATTTAGTAATTAATTTATTTTTTATATTAGAAAGGTTATTTTTATTTTTTTAATCAAGCATTTCCTTAAAATATAATTTAAAACAATTTATTATACTCGACTAATGTTATAATATTAATAATATTTAAAAAATCATCAACAGATTTTAAATATTAGCTAAATAGAAATTTTGATTATCCACCAAAACCAGAAGCTATCCATTATATATTATTATCAGTGTAGTTAATAAATTTTCCAGTTATAATATATTTAGAAGATAAAAATATTCTCCTTTTATAAATAAATTCTTTCAAATTAATATTGTATTTAATTTATCACATATGGTACTTGTATTTATAGTTTCTTTTTATACCAATGCTATTTCATTCTAAATTAGATAGCACGTAAGAAAAAAATGAATTAAAAATTCTTACTTGACTTTACAAATAGTACTCGCTATCCTTTTACAAAATTTTATATTACTTAGAGTTTTTCCTGTTTCTATCTTTTTTATAATATTAGGGTTAAATTTTTGTTTAAATAACATTAAAATCATATTTTGAGTTAGAAGAGAAATAATTTTTTATGCCTTAGTCAGTTCTAAAATATTAATTCCATTTTAGTTTATAGCTAAATCTAAAACTATAATAAATTATAATCTTTTTATAAATTAAAAAAATAAAAAAGAATAATTTATCATAAATATTATTTTTGCTTATATTAAATCATGGTATTATTTTTTTTATCAATTCAAATAAATTCAATTAGAAATATTAATTATACGAAAAAAAAAATTAAAGAAATAATTCTTAATTATTGTTTTTTCTTAATTAAAATTTCTAAAATAATTATCAATGAAACGAATAAAAAATATTATTCATAGATTAATAATCCTATTCACAATGTTAAAAAAAATTATCTTGGGAGAATAAAATACTTTCTTAATTCTTAGCTTGCTTTAATCTAGCTTCTAAAGCATCTAATTCAGCTGAAAGTTTAGCTGGTAAATGACTACCAAATTGTGAATGATATTCACGTATCTTTTGAACTTCATTCAAATAGGCATCAACATCAACAGTTAAAATCTTCTTTAAATCTTCCTTTGGAATATCTAAACCACTCAAATCAAGAGATTCAATGGTTGGTAAATATCCAATTGGTGTTTCAACTGCTGAATTTTCTTTTCCTTCAATACGATCAATAATCCATTTCAATACACGAGAATTTTCACCATAACCAGGCCATAAGAAACGACCATTGTCCTTACGGAACCAGTTTACATTGAAAATTTTTGGTAATGTATTTGGATCCTTGACCTTATCTACAAATGATAACCAATATCCAAAGTAGTCTCCCATATTATAACCACAGAATGGTAACATTGCAAATGGATCAAATCTAAGTGTACCTTGTTTTCCTTCAGCTGCTGCAGTACGTTCTGAAGCTACTGAAGAACCTAAAAGTACCCCATGATTCCAATCACGAGATTGTAAAACTAATGGAACTGTATTTTCTCTTCTTCCTCCAAATATGAAAGCAGAAACAGGAACTGCTTTACATCCATTACTGTAATATTCCTTATCAGCAACTGGACAATTGGCTGCAACTGCCGTAAATCGAGAGTTTGGATGAGCTAATGGTAATTTATCCGCCGGTTTGATCTTACTATCAAATTCTTGTCCTTTCCAATTAATTGTCTTTCCTTCTGGATATTCTTTACTCATTCCTTCCCACCAAACATCTCCATCTTCAGTTAAAGCCACATTCGTAAATATTGTATCTTTAGAACAAGATAACATAGCATTTGGATTAGATTTCATTGATGTTCCAGGAGCAACACCAAAGAAACCAGCTTCTGGATTAATAGCATATAATCGTCCATCTTCCTTATTAAGTTTCAACCAGGCAATATCATCACCTACACATTCAACCTTCCAACCTTCTAATGTTGGGTTTAACATAGCTAAATTAGTTTTACCACAAGCACTAGGGAAGGCTGCACAAACATAATACTTCTTGTTTTCCGGGCTTGTTAAACCTAAGATTAACATGTGTTCTGCTAATGCATCGCCTTCTTCATTACACATCTTAGTTGCTATACGTAAAGCAAAGCATTTCTTACCAAGTAAAGCATTACCACCATAACCTGAACCAAATGACCAAATTTGATGACTTTCAGGGAATTGAACAATATATTTAGTTTGATTACATGGCCATGAAATATCTTTTTGTCCCTTTTCTAATGGATAGCCAACACTATGAACACATGGAATAAATTCTTGATCATCCTTTAAGGCTTCTAAGACATTCTTACCCATCTTAGTCATGATTCTCATATTGACAACTACATAACCAGAATCTGTCAATTGAATACCAATACGTGAAAGATCACCACCGACAGGACCCATAGAGAATGGGATAACATAAAGAGTTCTACCTTTCATACTTCCATCAAAGCACTTATTAAGAATAGCTCTCATTTCAGCTGGGGCCATCCAATTGTTGGTTGGTCCTGCATCTTCTTCCTTTTCAGAACAAATGTATGTACATTTTTCAACTCTAGCAACATCAGATGGATCAGATCTAGCTAAGTAACAATTTGGTCTTTTCTTTTCGTTCAACTTAGTAAAGACTCCAGATTTAACTAAGCTGTCAATAATTTCTTGGTTTTCTTCGATAGAACCATCACAAATCCAAACATTATCCGGTTTTAAAAGTTCAACCTTTTCAGCAATCCAATTCTTAA
Organism: Neocallimastix lanati (nom. inval.); assembly: GCA_016946835.1. Taxonomy (NCBI): domain Eukaryota; kingdom Fungi; phylum Neocallimastigomycota; class Neocallimastigomycetes; order Neocallimastigales; family Neocallimastigaceae; genus Neocallimastix; species Neocallimastix lanati (nom. inval.). The sequence continues at coordinate 323,417 of JACVTC010000030.1, read as the reverse complement.
TTCTTTCATTCTTTTCAATTAATTGGTAGTTACGGTAGCTAATGTTTCCAACGGTAGTGTAGGCAGCAGAGTTAGCAGAGGCAGTAGTAGCAGAAGACATTTTTGATTTGTATTAAAAATTTGTTTTATAAAAAAGTATGGGTGGTTTTGAAAAATAAAAAGTTTAAAAGTAAAATATATTACAAATATAAGATTTTATTATAAAAATTTTAAAATATGAAAACTAAAGTTTCAAATATTTAAAAATATTAAAAAAATTAAAAAGTTGTTTATAAAAAAAACTAATCACTGGTAACGAAGTTTGAAATTAAAAGAATATCTTTCTTTTAATATAATATGTTGTTTGAATTTTATTATTTAAAAATAAAATGTATAATTGGTGAAGAAAAAAAAAGAAAAAAGCGAACTTTTGAAGTCTATTTATACACATTTAGATTTTTACAAAATAAAATACATAATCACCTTTTTCATTTTATTTAATTACATTTTCATTCTATTTTTACAAAATAAATTAAATTTCAATCAAATATCAAATCAAATAATTAATAATAAATAAGTAAATAAATAAAATAATTGATTTAATAAATTCTAATGAATTTTTCCATATATTGAATATTATTTAATAAATTTAATCACTAACCTTAAATACTTAAAAAAGTAAAAAATAATTAAATCAAACATTTTCCAAATTTGTATTACTTTTAATCAAATGTATTAACATCTTTTTTCTTTGTATTACGCCTTTTATTATTTATATTGAAATAATATATTATTTTTAAATTGATGCATATTATTTATTATACAAAACTCTAAAATGTTCTATTTTGAATTTTTACATTTTGAGTTATATAATATAAATTTATGTAAATTTATATATTAAAAAAAATATAAATAATATAAATACAATATAAGAATACTTTATAAAGTATATTGTACTAAACATTAACTTAATACATACTATAAATAAAACTATATACATTTTTATATTTATATAAAATTTTAATATACTTCTATTATAATTATAATAATAACTCTGCATTTAAATTGATTTATTTATTAATAATTATAAACGTATTTTATAACTATTACATACAAAAAAAAATATTTTTTATAAAATTATAGATATTATATTTATTTTTTTATATTTAATAATATACATACATTATTTGAATTATTGATATAAAAATTTACAATATTAACTTTTATTTATTTTTTGTTTACTATTATATTTTATTATTTATTATTTATTATTTATTATTTATTATTTATTTTTTATTATTTATTATTTATTATTTATTATTTATTATTTATTATTTATTATTTATTATTTATTTTTTATTATTTATTATTTATTATTTATTATTTATTATTTATTAATAAATACTCTTTTTATTTTTTTTTTATTATTTATTATTTATTATTTACTATTTATTATTCAATTATTTATTTTTTATTATTTATTATTTATTATTTATTATTCAATTATTTATTTTTTATTATTTATTATTTATTATTTATTATTTATTATTTATTATTTATTATTTATTATTTATTATTTATTATTTATTATTTATTATTTATTATTTATTATTTATTATTTATTATTTATTATTTATTATTTATTATTTATTATTTATTATTTATTATTTATTATTTATTATTTATTATTTATTATTTATTATTTATTATTTATTATTTATTATTATTTATTAATTTATATGTATTATTTATTGTTTTGTATTTATTGTTTATATTCATTATTCATCTTTTATTATTTATTAATTTATTTTTATTATTGATTATTGCTTATTATTGTCTTATATTTATTAATTTATTCCCTTATTCATTCATTTATTTATTTATTTATTTATTTATTAAGATACATTAAAGCTCGATCTTTATGCATGAGAAAATAAAAAAATAAAAAAATTACACGTAATAATTACATTTAAAAAAACAAACATACAAGCAAAAAGAAAAAAATCATATATTATTTTTCTTATTTAAATATATAAAGATTTAAAGTTTGATATAATTAATATATATTTCAATATAAATGCACTTTTGAAGTCTTTTAACATATAAATAATCATAATAGCATTAAATTTGATAGCATTATTATAATAAATAGGTAATATAGTTAATTTATTAAGTAATAATAAAGAGAATATATCTATTTCTTTTAAAAAAAAAAATAATATGTTATAAAAAGAATTCTTAAGATTTAATAATTTTTATTATTTAATTATATATTTAAATGGTAATTTAAAAAAAATAATAATAATAATAATATCCTATATCCTATATAATTAACAAGTAAAAAAATATCAAACGACACAATACTCAAAAGAATCAATATTTATTATGGAAGGTCATTAAACTAAAGAAAAAAAAAAAGTCATTATATGATTAATTTCTTATTAAATACTTTAAACTATAAATATATAATATCAATATTATGTTTTTCTTTTTAAATAGGTTGGTTTAAATAAAAAGTGCTTCCTTTCAATAAATATTGTAAAGATATATTGGTATTTTAATATATTATTATTAAAATAATAATAATTTTAATAATCAATAATTATTATTAAATATATAAGTTTTTTTTATAAAAATCTATACATTATATATAAAAATTATATTTTTGATCAATAAAAATAAATTAAACATTTTTATGGTTAAAAATTTTTTTTGGTTAAAAAAATTTTTTTTTATATATATAAACTAACTTTGTTTACATCCTCTTTTTTTTTTTTTTTTTTTTGTATTAATAGCTCTTATTAGGTCAAAGGATACATTAATAAATATCTTTATATATTATATTATGTTCCTTGTAATTATTTACTGATAGTAATCTTTACAATGAATTTAATAATGACATACATAAATAGAAAATATATATATGTGTATGTGAATTTTAATTATTTAAATATTTTAATTATAATAAAAAATATGTATATAAATGTTATTTAAAAATTACATATTGAAAATAAATAAAAATAAATATTATTTTAATCATATTATTATTAAAGTTATTTTTATTAATTATTTTTTTTGGTTTATTTGTTTTTCTCTTAGATTATTTATACAATTCATTATCATATTTATCATTTTTAATAATTTCAAAAAATGAATATACAATTATTCATATTTAACATAATTTTTTTTTTTTATTTATATTCAAATATTTATTTTATTAAATAAAAAATATTTTATTTAAATCATTTTTATTATTTTATTGTTATTAAATTTTATTATCATTAATTTTATGGGTATTAAATTTTATTTTTATTCCATTTCATAATATTTTCTTACATTTTATATTTAATTTTTATTTTTTGGTTCTATTAAAGTTAAAATAAATAATGTAATTACCAAAACTTAATAATGTAAAAAAATTTTTACATAATAAATAAAAACATATAGTATTATTATGTAGAAAAAAAATAATAAAAGATATATAATCTATGTATTTCTATTCCTATTATTATTATATATATATATAAATTTTTAAACAATAAAATTCTTATTATGGAAATTTGGAAATTGATATCTTATGAGAATTGCTGTTGAAAACATGGAATAACTTCAGTTCCAGAAGTATTAATGTTTAGACTCCTTGATTTCTTCCTTAGTTTCTTCCATATGAACCAAATCTTTTTTATCCTTTTCTTTATATTCTAAAACTACAGAACGTATTTTAAAATAATAATCTTCATTATTATTTTAAATTTACTCAATACAATTATTGTATATCAACTTTTTATCTGGAGATTAAACAAAACAGAAGATATTATTGAGATCTTTAACCATTTAATAGATTTCTTGATCTGACGTAGATCCCAGGTATCTATCTACAGTAGAATCAAGAGGTTTGTAACCTTCATTAACATAAAAATCATAGTCAATGTATGAGATAAGCTATCTTTGACCTTTATTATATTATTACACTTTTGGAGAACAACATTTTGTTAAACTTTTTACTTTATTAATATTATAGTTATTGAGGAGGAAGCATATAAATTTAATTATTTATTATAAATCCATATCATTTTTTTATTATTAGCACTTTAAATTTTAGTAACACATTTAAGATAATATTCTGGATTAAATAATTAACCATATGTATTAGTATTATTTTCAGAAGCTTGAATTATTTTATTTTATTTTATTTTGTTTTGTTTTGTTTTGTTTATTTTATTCAATCTGTACTTTATATTTATATTTCTACTATTTATTTTATTTTATTTTTTATTTTTTATTTTTTATCTTTTATTATTATTATTATTATTATTATTATTATTATTATTGTTATTATTATTGTTATTATTATTATTATTAAAAGTATTAAAATTCCACAAAATTGAAAATTTTCGAAAAAATTCCTATATTGACATTAATTTAATTTTTTATAATATATAAATAAATATAACTTAATCTTTTAAATATTATATTATTTAAAAGATTAAGTTATATTTAGTCATTACTTTAATTAATTAATAGCTTAATAAATAAAATTTTCCATATTAATGAAATTAAAATTAATAAAAGTATGATATCTACCATAAAAAGAAATGTTAGTACTTATCTAAGCAAGATTTTGATATTACCAACAATGATTTAAATATACGTCAATTTATAAATAAATATTTAATGGTTTTTAAGATATATAAATTTTTACATATGAAAGTTAACTTTATATTTAATATAAAATTAAAAAAAAAAAAAAAAAGGTACACTAATACATGCTATAATAATTAAATTTTTTTTTTTTTTTTTTTTTTTTTTTTTCAAAACCAAAATCTTCCATTAAAAATACACATTGTAAAAAATAATAAAAATATTATAAATTAATATAAAAATAAATTTTTTTTTTATAATTGAATTATTTAACTTTATATTATTCAATCTCTACAATATATACACATAGATTTATACACGAAGAAGAAGGAAGAAAAAAAAAAAAAAAAAGCATGCTCACTCATATAATATTTGATGTATAACTTTTATTTTATTTTTTTATATTTTGAATGTTATTATATTTATATAATATTTTATTATTTTATTATTTTTTATATTTATATTTATATTTTATTTTATATTATTTTATATTATTTTTTTTATTGTTTTATATTATTTTTTTTTATTTTTTTTTAAATATTTTATAATAAGATAATTTAACTCTATTTATAATAATAAATGATTGGTATAAGATAGATATAAAAATTGGTATAGATCAAATGCTATTTTACAAAAAAAAATTTTTATTTTATTTTATTTTTTCATTATTATCAATTTCAATAAATAAATTGTTACATTTCAATTATATTTATTGAACTTGAATAGTACGACGTTGATTTTTAGGTGGTTCAGCTTTAGGTATTATAACTTGTAATGATCCATTCTCCATTTTAGCTTCAATCTTATCAAGATCAGCTGTTTCAGGAACACTGAAAGATCTAGAGAATTTACCATATTCACATTCCATCTTACTAATTTTCATATTAGGTGCCTTTTTATATTTATTTTCTCTTTCACCTGAAATAATTATAATATTATCTTCAGATAATTCCATATGAATTTGTTCTTTAGTCATACCCGGTAAATCTAATTGAATGTAGTAGTTTTTATCATCCTCACAAAGATTATTCTTTGGACGGAAGTCTACTAATTTATAGACATCTTTGTTGAAAGCTTGAGAAGATTGTCTTTTTGTAGTATTATTTGATTTTGGAGTTGACTTTGGTTTATTGGAAGACTTAGTAGCTTGAGAATTTGGATGATAAGCATATGGAGGATAACCAAAGAAATAAGGAAAACCAGAAACCAAAGGATGATTGTAATCGTCGTTATCATCACTTTTATTATCATCAACAACAGAGTTGTTTAAGATAGAACGGTCACTTTCTCTAATTGGGTCGTCAAAAAAGAATAAAGACATTTTAGTTTTATATGTAACTTATTATTATTTTAATTATTTAATGAAGTTTAGTTATTTATTATTATATTATATTTTATTTTTTTATTTATTCAATTTAATATAAATTTATAATTTATTATTATTATTGTTGTTAAACGCTTTTAATATTTTATTTTTTAACTTTTTTTTTTTTTTTTTTTTTCAGTTAATTATTTATTAATTATTTTTTAAATAATATTTAAATAAATAAAAAAAAAAAAAAAAAAAAGATATTTTGGGAAGTATTTATATTTTGGTTATGAATATAATAAGATTTATTTAAAAATTATTTATATTTTATTAAAATTATTAAATTATAAATAAATATTTATTATTTTATTTATTTATTTATTTTTTATTATTAATATTATTATTATTATTTTTTTTTTTTTTTTTTAAATCTTGAAAATTTTGTAAATTAGAAAAAAAATATTTAAAAATTAGAAAAATTGGAAAAATTTTGGGCAATACAAAGGAAGTTTTAAGAAAATTATTACTAAAAATTTTTTGATATTTTATAATACCATTAAAATTAAAATAGTTTAAATAAAAATTTTTTTTCTTTTTTCTTTTTTCTTTTAGAAATATCGAGAAAAAAGAAATTTCTGGATAATACATTAAATAATGTAATACGTAGTACATAATAGTACGTATTATGTATTATTTTATTAAATATTCTTTTAATTTAAATAAAAATATAAATTATATTTATATCTTAATTATATATAAATTAAAATTAAATAATAAAAACCATAATTATTATTATTCCACTACGCAAATCACAAATTTTAAAAATTTTTTTTTTCTTCTGTATTTTCTTAGAGAATATAACCATTTTTTTTTTTTATTGAATTTGAATATCCATTATAAATATAAAACTTATTTAAAACTATTATATTGATTATTATTATTATTATTATATATATAAACTAATTAATACTACCATTGATTATTATAAAAAAAAAACTAATTAAAACTACCATTGATTATTATAAAAAAAAAAAAAAACTAATTAAAACTACCATTTGATTATTATATATATAAATTAATTCCTTTTTAACCATCTAGATTTAGAAAATATATAATTCCATTTTTAAATAATTTTATTTTTTTATTTTTTATTGTAAATTAAATTTTCATTTATTTATTAATAACAAATTTTTATTATGTCTAAAAATATTAATTCCGAAAGCTGTACCACCAAAAAAAAAAATATATATATATATATATATATTTTACAATTATTTGAATTGTTCTAATATATAAAGTTAAAAGAGTTAAAAGAAATATAATTAATTTAATTATAATATACAAAATTTGGTTTAGCTTATTAATAGAAATCTTAAAAATAAAATATTACTTAATTCTTTTCTTAAGATTCTTTTTTTTTTTTTTTTTTTTTTTTTTTAGAAGTTATATTTTAAAAATTTAATTTTACTTATACTCAAACATTAAATTTAAATTAATTAAAAAAATAGTATTTAATACAATTTAATATGAATATATAAGTTAAGAACAATTAATAATAATAATAATAATAATAATTAATAATAATAATAATAATAATAAATAATAACAATAATAATAAATAATAAATAATAATAATAAATAATAATAAATAATAATAATAATAATAATAATAATAATAAATAATAAATAATAATAATAAATAATAATAAATAATAATAATAATAATCAAATAAGAATATAAAATAATATAATTAATAATTTATCTGATAATAACAATATAAAATTTAGTAATGCATTCTTATTTGGAAAATAATATATTTAGTTGAATATGGAGCTAATGTTAATAAAAGAAATACAAATGGAGTAACATTAATATTAAAAGCATGTTGAAGTGGAAATGAAAATATTGTTAAATATTTAGTTGAACATGGAGTTGATGCTAATAAAGAAAATCATTTTAGAGTAACACCAATATTTAAAGCATGTTGGAGTGGAAATGAAAATACTGTTAAATATTTAGTTGAACATGGAACTGACGGTAATAAAGAAAATAAATATAGAGAACTACCAATATTTATTGCATGTAAATATGAAAATGAAAATATTGTGAAATATCTAGTTGAACATGGAGCTGATGTTAATAAAAGAAATAATGGAGAAACCCTAATATTTATTGCATGTAGGAGAGGATGTGAAGATACTGTAAAATGTCTAGTTGAATATGGAGGAAAAATTAATAAAAGAAATAATAATGGAGAATCACTAATATTTTGTGAAAAACATTATGAAAATATTGTAAAATATTTAATTGAACATAGATTCTATTAATAAATTTATGTTTATATTATATTAATCACAATATATATATATATTTTCAATTACATCTTCACATCAATTGTTATAAATATTTTAATCAGAAAAAAAAGATAAATAATAATAATAATATAATAATAATAATAAATAATATAATAATAATAATAATATAATA